>KN882793.1:4005-15189 GCA_000934455.1 Apostichopus parvimensis
TTTATACCAATCACCCAAGATCAAGTTTACAGTACATGGTCAGGCACCTATCCACCAAGTTTGAACCTGATCGGACTTACAGTCTAGGAGAAGTTCACGACACACTCTTTTGCACAATTTAGACCAATTTTAACTTTAACTCAATTGACCTGTTAACTACAAGCCTAAACAGCTAAATCCGTCTTGTTTTAAACTTTGTCTCTTCATTCTCTACATATAATGTGGTTTAATGCCTTTGTCCAACAAGTTGGCATGCAGAAAATGGCTAAAAACCAATTTTTAGATTTCTTGACCTTCGACCTCTTTGACGTCATCAATCACGCAGGCATGAGTTAACATGGTCAGGCACCCACCCACCAAGCTTGAACTTGACAGGACTTAGGGTCTAGGATGAGTTTGCGGCATACTTAATTTTGCTCACTCACTCACAACCACGCACAAATACGCCATCATGAATGCAAAGGTTACAATTATCATCGAAATCAATAATTACAATAATAGTAGCTGTAAAATGTTTGCTACGAACATGTTCTTATAGTGACGAATAATGACTTTAATTTATTTTTATTTTGCTGTAAAATGGCAGAGTAATCGTGATATATAATGGAGTATTAACCAGTTTGTATACACAACCGTGGCCGTAAAGCATGACACTGAACCTATACGCTCCGTTTTACGTTATGCAATTGACGATGTGTAATTTTATATTGCTGATAAGTAATGCATTTTTATCTTGTAACAGCTCAAGGAAACATCAAACCCTGCCATAATCAGCAATGTAACTTTTACAGAAACAGTCGCAAACAACCAAGAATATGGGCCCGTTTTACAAGTTTACTGTTAATCACCTGTGACTACATTGCAGTACTTGAAGCTACAGACGTCAAGAATGTGATATATAGTGTTTAAAGGTAATTTGATAACATTCAGAAAATTAAGTATACTGTACAACTGCTGGAACTAAAAATAGCTTAACCGATAAACTAATACGGGGAGAGATGAGATATGAAAACATGAATATTAGATTATAGGATTTCAAGTGGAAAGTGACGATACATACATTATGTCCAATTCAACTGATTTTATGTAATGAAAGTAAACTATACCAACAACGTGACATGACATTTTTGGTGCATGTTTGAACAAAATGAGAATTCCTAGTTTATGCCTGAGTAACATTTTGAGGAAAAACTGCAAACACCCTGAAGAATTAAGAACTAAAAGAGGCATCTCTTTATCTAATCTATAGACAACATATCACGTCATACTCGTCTTCGTACATACTTCCTCGGGTAATTATATTCCATCTCAATAACTCAGTAATTTTTCAATGGTCGTTCAATCGTGTAATAATCTTGTGAAATCAGTCCGGTCTATATTCAATAACTGAAATTAGATTGGTGATAGTCCACACTACATTTAGAACGCAAATTTCATCCCTAAGTATATGATTATGCTATATGACAACGATCTAACAGAAATTATAACCAACGAACAAAGAGATTATTTCTTTTTTTTTACCAGCTCCAGCGAAAGTTTTCCTGACTGTTCCAACTTGGCAAAATTGCTTCTGTTTGAGGAAGTCTTCGATTATTGATCCAACGAGCGATACAATATACTGGCTAAGAATCGGCAATCCGCTCAGGAAACCACTCTGATAATACAAGAAAACAAAGCGATGAGTATAGGCACAATTGCATTCTTAAAAATAGTACCGATTTTTACTCTGTAATGAATCAGCATTTCAATGGAAGAACAATATCATATATACTATTTTCATAAAATTTGAGATCAGGTAAGTCGTTTGGTTTTCGTGCCCAGGCTATATCTTTGTGTGACTTTCCTTAAAAAGTTGCTATTTCGTTTCCAAAGGACTCGTGATATACTGTACATTTAGCGTAACCTCGTCATGATCACACGGTCAGTCTCGAAGCCAAGAAACCGGGGATGAAAGTGCATGGATCAGTTACTGTAAGGAGTTTGATTATCGTCAACAGGCTCTACCGTCCTTAAAATTGGTTGTAATAATACTTAATTACATTAAAGGTACAAATTATGTGGCTTAGGTAGGTACAGTATTTTAGGTACCATTTAGCTGTTGAACCAAACAAAAATATGTTGCTTCTTTCAAGGTCTAATACCATTTGGCAATCTCGCCAACGTATATTAAAAACGGAGCCAGCAAACTCATATCCCCCTTAAGAAAGTCTTTGGAAAGCCTTCCATTTTTATAGGAACCATATAACTGCATGATGCAGATTTTAGGGACCGAGATATATGGTAAAATAAATGTATAATGAATGAGTGAACCGATCTTGGTATTCCCTGTCAATTCAAGCACAACCACATTTTGGAGGGGGGGGCAAAGAGGTGGTTGTAAGGAGGGGGGGTTACAGAACACAATGAATCTGCTAGGAATGAATTTATAAGACTTGTCAAAAATATTCAAACTACTAACGAACATCCTCTACATTCCAAGCTCAACTCTCTGTGCAAAAAAACAAATTATAATCTGAGAAATCCAAATATCACGCCATGTTTTAGAATTATACTCTTTAAGAACTCGTTTATTACAGAGCAGCCCTTTTTGTACAAAATGGCTCCTTGGATCCTTTATTGTAGCTTTTTGATAATGTTTTAGAATTTTTACTCTTTAAAAACTCGTTTTAATTACAACTGCATAACCACGGGTCAGCAACATCCAACCTTTCCTCAAAACGATATAAAACACAAGAATCATTTTTACTCACCTGCACAATACCGAGTAGTACCCATAGCATGATGAGGTAGCCAAGTCCCCTGCAGCTACTGAAAGCTACTGGAAACAGAGCGGACATCCCCAGTGGCCATTTCCCACCCTACTTGAGTGGTTAGCCAACCGCCTGGTAACAATGACAACAAGTAACCATATCCAAAGGCACTTAAAATCTGTTTCTGTGCATTGTGATCCCATGGAAATTCTCCTGCCTGTAAGAATATAATTAAATTATTTAAAAAATTCTGGTGTTTTTTTTTCAAAGCAATACACAGTATCATTTAGAAGCTGCAAAGAAATAGATTCACAAAACATTACCTATATGTACTGCTCATGTGATGGTGTCTAGAAATGCAACTTTATCTTATAAATCTGAAATAAATACATCATTATCGTAAGGCCAAGGTTTATGATTGGACCAGACAGTGGAGATACAGTAGTCAGCAAGCCCATAATGAGAAAAAAGGGGGACCATTATTTTCCTAAATTTGGGAACATTTCAAAATCATAAATTAATATCATCAATTAAATTTTTTGTAACTTGAAGTGGTAATTACAGGGTAAAGCAATTCTGTCACAAGTCTCCTCTTTGAAGTTATTCATCTATTCTTAATTGTTATATTATCAATTGAGAATACCCTTTTCCTCATCCCATATTTTGCCGGGCCATCTCAATTATTTTACTTGATTTTACTTGACCCAGGCCCTGTCTTTACATCTGAATCCCCATTGTAATGATGTCACTTTCGAGGTAGAATATAAAACTTAGCACAATACAAGCTGACTTTATTTCTGTATGTTAATCTCTGTCTCCAACTCTCCTACTCTTTATTCTCTGTCATAAGTCTAAAACTATAATACATGTAAATGATGTAGGGTGGCATACTCCTATTAGAGTCTATATCCATCCGCTCGATTGTTCTTCTTCAGGAAAAGTGTCAAAAAGTAGCAGGAGAACATCTTTTTTGTTATCAATCATGATCTTGTTTTTGTGGCTTGCATGTTGAAGAGCATGAATGGAAGTACATGTGGTGAGAAAATTGGATCAATTGAGGCAATTTTAGACCCCTTTAGGCCTCCCAGGAGCAGTGTAGGAAAATTGTTTACCACTGAATGAAGAGGTTTGTTTACAAGTGATGAAAACTTCCGGCTCGGATAGCAAAAATCTACATGGTCATGATACGGAAAATTGATGGTGCCATGAAAGGCCAACTTGTCAGCTATCCGGTGATGGGTAGCGTTTAGCTGGTGAAAACTTCTATGAAGACTTAGAGACCACATTACTTTTGTGATTTAGTGTATAAGTCAATGGGGCTTTTAATGGGCGTATGCTACCGTAGGGGTGAGTGAACGTGCAGGTCTAAACAAACATTCAACAGCATTAATATCTCTTGACACGTATTGCAATGTTTAAGCTGACCAGTACAAGTTTTTTTTTGGTAATTTCTGCACTGCAGTATATACTAAACCACTCATTACCATTCCATTACTGCTGATGTATTTCCATCCACCACAATCACTATAATACTGTTTTGAAGAACCAGTGCTGTTAACCAAGGCCACCAAAGCCACGTTTATATCTAAACGCAAGCTGAATATGTTGAAGGAAGCCCAGAATGCCAGAAAGATGAGAACGAACCTGGCTCTTACATAGCACCAATGGGAATCAGAACCTACGGAGTAAAATTTAGGTTAAAAAAATATGATTGTCATAATACTGTTACTTAACTACAGTTGCACGAAAGAAGATATGAAATAATTTCCTGACAGCAGAAGCTGACACATCTCTAGTCATTACTTATAAGCTGCCCTTAAACGAGTCTAATGTAGTTCTTTTTTGATTGTATTCCGTGTAGTATTATACCGTATATTTACCGAAAGGATGAGAACTGACTTCACTTGCAAACTTTCTTTTAAAAATCTCTTTTTTTGTTCTTTCCTTTTTTCATTTAATTTTATATTTGAATTTTGTTTCCTTTCACCAATTTCTCTATATATTTATTATATTCAAGTACTCAAGTTCTTTTGTATATATGCTATAATTAGGCTTCTGTGTACAATATTTCCTTCCTTTCATTTGTTTTTCCAACAAGCTGGTAATTTTGCACTGCATTTTTTGCTAGATGCTATTCTGAACAAATTATCTCCTACATTGTCCAGTAATTCTGTAAGCATTGGGCTTCTTTTTTCTCCTTTTCCATGCATTTGTATAGCTTAAATATTGTGTATAAATTATCAGGATGAATGTTTTTTTCTTCCCTTTGTACCTGCCACATGTCTCTCTAGATTTTATTGTATATCAAAATATTCGTTTAAACTTTGTTAAACATTCATGAACTGTACAAAATTGATGGAAATAAATTGTTGTCATTGTCATTGTAATGGTTATAGACTATATAACAGATTTAATACTCAGTCTTATATTGACATATTCCGCCCAATTTTATTTTTAAATTTAATACTTGACCTGAACATCCTCAGTGACAGAGACAATTCTTTGATCGAGTCATATTTTCAATGGATGAATGTGTTGTTCATTTGCAACCATGAAAATTGCTTCAAGCACAACAGTTGCATACAAGGCTTGCATTCTACAGACCTTTTGCAGTGCAAGTGAGCTGTTTATCTCCATTTTGGATTTCATGAAGGTGCTTACAAGGTAGTATTCCAGAAAGTTAAAATATGATTATTTCATTTAGAAGTAAATGAATTAACTGTTGCATGTTTGGATCGACATTTAAATACTAAAATTATTACATTTTACATAAATTTATAGTAATTTAAGAATACTCTACACTAGTACAGTAGATATCAAATAATGCAAATCATTCCACTTGACTAGTCAATTTTCCACTTTGAAGTTATAAAGACTGAAAGAGTTAAAAATGTTGAAAATTCTATAAACTATAAGTTATACTTCCCTAAACTTTTACCTGCATATGTCCTAACTTCATATATGCTACAGAAGGAATGATATATAAGATGCATACGTACTTTAAGCTTGTCTACAAACTATAAATCCATGGCTATTCATCCGACGGATATCAATTGCTCTTGCCATGCAACAGGTATTAATGAGGATGTGCCAGCTCTACTGTATACCAGATTTTAAAAATTTACATCTTAAGATAGCACACAAGGTTTTCAAAACATAAAAGTTCAAGAACCTTGTAAAACACCACTGCCAAACTATCCAATATATGTAATTGATAGTTTACCTGATAGAGTCAACAATTTCATCTATTGGTTCATCTGTTGGCTCTACTGTTTCATCTTCACTGAAGCTACCACCCATGGTGACCAGGTTTCTATGGATTAGGCTGCAGACTACTGATAGGAAATTCAGTCTTCTATTATGCTTTATGACAACCCAATCATAAGGCTAGGGCTAGCATTCACAAGTTCTGTTTTGATAGAAACATGACATTAGTAGCCATTTTATATGATGTAATTTATGATCAGTCTAAGCTATAAAGTTTTGTCAATGTCACGACTCAATTACATCTACTATAAAGGGCTATAACGGAATCGTCTGTTATCACACTCTAACTTTGCAAGTTAAGGCACAAAGTCAAAATTTCAACATGTGGTACTTGCGCTAACTACGGGATCGTAGGGCCTATATTGTACCTGTCAGACTTAGCCATTATGCCTAGGCCTAGTCTTACAACAGCTAGAGACTTCAGTTAACTTTTCAAGCATTATCTTTACCCGTTTGCTGGTGTGGAAATATCTATCATACAGCACTGGCCATCGACACGTACAAATGAGATCATTTGTGTTCCTGTTATTCGCCTTGAACATTGGGGTTTGTCCAGTTCACGTCCTTGTCAGAAATCACTGTACTGCAAAGTTCACTTTTGTGACAAGTTGACCAAAACAAACTGCTTACTGAAGTCGTTTCTCGTAGGCATGTTCGTTAATTATGGCAAGCTAAAAGGGTCATGCATGTCTGTCTATGTCGACAAGTGAAGCTCTTCACCGTCATTTGATACTTTAACAAAACGACCACTGGGGTAGATATTTTAAAAACACACAGAATGCAGTCGACATGGCCCATAATACGATTTACGTCTACAATTGTTTTAGACCTGATAATAGACCTAGTCATTAATTGTCTTAACAAATATCGGAGTGCATATAATGCATTGTGGTTTCGATACTGTAATTACAGCTTATGTTAACATAAGCAGTTTTCTTCAAGAATCTGACGTAATGTATAGTGAGGGTGTATAACATATATACTTGGTCTTTGTAATACAGTGAAAAGCAGCGTGATGTGACAAACAATAATTTCAATGAGACAGGCTGTCCTGAAATGACCATTGACCTCAGTAACAGGCTTCTTGTACTAAATGTGATAGATAAATAACATACTAGATTGATCGACATCTAGCTGCCATTGTTGAAATATTGTGTAAAGCATGGCTTTCACAATTGACCCCTGGTGAACCAGTCAAGCAACCATTGACCTCCGCCACAACATTAGGTTTCTTGTAATCAATGTGGTACAATTACATACCAAATATGAAATCTGTCCGAGCTTTCCTTGCGAAAGTATGTTTAGGAAGGTGTGTAAGTGTAAAGAGACAGGTAAGAGGGAAGTGAAGTAAATTTTTGGGGTTTGTTGACTTCAAATGACCTTTGACCTCTACCAAAAGCAACAACAGGCTCCTTAACTTTGCAATATCATGTTAACAAGGCATTCACGATTTGACCTGTTGTCCCCAAATGACCTTTGACCTCCATCAAATCAATAGGTTTCTTTTACTCAATATTATACACCTTCATACCAAAGTATGAAATCTACCCAAGCTTGCAATATTGATATATCGCTTTAAAAGTTTTACAAAATTGATCTCTGATGACCCCAAATTACCTCCAAAAACAATAGGCTTCTTGTACTCTATGTGGTTCTTCTACACACCAAACATGAGGTCTGCTCATGCTTCCCTACTTGAGATATTGTGGTTACAATTTTTTCACAATTTGACCCGGTGACCCCAAATTACCTTTGACCTCCACCAAAACAATATGCTTCTTGTACTCAATGTGGTACTTCAACACACTAAATATAAATTGGTGCAGCTTACCCTTCTTGAGATATCATGTTTACAAGCTGGGCATCACAAACGCACACACACCCCATCATGAATGCAAAGGTTACGATTATCATCGAAACCAAAAACAAGAAATATTAAAAAGGGATGCACCCAGAGCCCAACGCCCCCCCCCCCCTTATATGATAGCTGTCTTCAACGATAGTGTCACCTCTCCTTTATAAACTCCTGGATCAGCCCATGACAATCCTCCTTGCAATGCTGGGATGGTATCAATTTCATGATTTGGTAGGTACGCTGACCAATAATGAGAGACAAATATCATACTTTTAAACCAGATTACAAATTTATTTTCAAAACCATGTATATATTGCATATATTTTTTATTGTATACAAATTTATAAAAGTCTTAAAAAGTAAAAACACACTTAACAAGTTCAACGATTGAAATGCAGGCAGTCGAGTACTAAAAAATATCAAAATTGCAACTGTCCCATGCTGATTTCACTTTTATTCCTTAACAATTTCAGACAACTTTTATGAGTAAAATTTTCTTACTTTTGAACAGCATGCATAACTAATAACTGTTTATAGTAATATTCATCACATTGTTAATGTTTCTGGATGGAATGAATATTACAGGGAATGCACACCAAGGTGGAAGAATACTGTTACATCTCCTTCTAATGCCAAAATATGTTGATATCCATATACATGTCAATATCTCTTTATCAAATATCCCACCCCCCTCCCTCCCTCCCCCCTCTTCAAAGCAAATAAGTGAATAATAATTTCTACTCAAATGTTGTGACCAATCTTTCATAGAAGTATTATGCCTAAATTGCCTTGAATTTGTATAAAAAATATTACATTATTACTGTATTTAATGACTCATGTAGTTCCTCATCAGCAATCCTTTGCATCATCACCGGCCAGTAAAGCTGCCGTACTTTCATCGGCGACAAATGAGGACGTGGCAAGCTCCTTGTCCCAGGACTGCTGTTGTCCTGATCCAAAGAAAACGAAAATTACGACACCGACGAACAAAAGACCGCTAATTATCCAGAAAACTACTTTCCACTCGCTCACAGACCCCTGTTTGGAGAGAATGGATAAGTAGGCAACGATAAAGAACAACTTCTTCAAGCTGAGGGTAAATCTACACCACATTGACATGTCTTCTCCGCTTTAAATACCCTACCCTGATTCCACCCGCTCCATCACTATGATATGTGGACTCAATCCTTTTTTTTTTTAAATCAAAGTTTTTTTTCTTCTTCTTCTTTGAAATCAATGGTTGATGAACAGTTAACTATCCTATCTTAGTAAGGGGAAAATGATATGATATTCCTAAACCACCTCATATGGGACATGAAACATGGCAAACATTCAAATTTTGGACTTTCCTGGTACAATTAGGTCTCAAAAGGAAGCCCAGCTGTCTGGAAGCAAACATTCCTTTGTAAAGGACACATTTGTCTGTATCCTCACTTCTCTCACCCCTTTCGCTCACCCCCTGCCCACACCCCTATAAAAACGAAACCCCACAATTCAGTGGTGTGGCATCAAAGGCAGAACTATCTGAAAGGACTAAAGAGTATGTACTCTGACTTATCCCAAATCAAGAAAAGAAGATGGCACTGTGCCTGCCCCCTTCTCTTCCATCCCAGCTGTGGGTACTTTAGCCACCCAGGATGACCTAGAGAAGCAGAAAGTAATACTCATCCCATAGAGTCGTACAATTGGACTCACCTCATCTCCAACGATAAGTGCTACGAGGAGTGGTCCTGCTATGCCTCCGAGGGTGGTGAGCACATTCACCATACCAGCCAGAACTCCGGCAGAATTTGGCGCAATGTCTAGTCTATTGACGTAGAAACCTGGTAGATATAATCCCCCAAAGGTTATGGCCGTGACAAAGCATGTGATAGCGACCAATGTATTGCAGTTTGAATATGCCGTCACTATGAACAGGGAGCACTGAATAATCATACCTTTAAAGGGGAAAGAATAAAAGACATGAACAATGGTTGAGGTCGCCTCTCTGCATCCACAGAGGGGAGGGAAGGAGAATGGGGGGAGGGAGGGAAGGAGGGGGAAAGTACATTTGAAAACATAGAGCGTATTGTCTAAAGATTTCTACTAAAGTTCACTTTTGCCCGATGAAAACGATGGAGGACACCTTTAGTGTGCTATGATGGGGAATACTAGAAAAGCTTTCCAAGCAAAACAGAAGTGTTCTAAAATTTAGTCATTTGTAGACCGCAGCACATTTTTCTTACATGACCGAACTCTTACAATTCAGTGGTGTGCAGTTAACACAATTGCTCCACAAAATTGTAAACTAGTCAATATAATACATCTGTCAAGCCATTGTTATCAAAAAGTATACTTGTTTCTCTTTGTTTACAATGCCTTAATGTTAGATAACCATAGTCCACCCCCCACACAGCCCCAATGTTGACACTACAGATAGATAACTATCTAGGTACAATCTAGTTTAAGAAATCTGTTGCACTGGAATGGTTTATCCTAAGACATAATGTTGGAATGTGAAAACTGTCACTACTCATCCTTCTTTTATGAGCTGTAGTCGTCGTCATGGTTACTGTGACCACGACTCCTTCGGCGATGACAACGATAATAATACTAACAAAAATAATACTAACAAAGCACCAACATTAACAAACATTCTAAAGACAAACATGGCAAAAACAAGACCCTCACCAAATTAAGTAAATATTAGAAATGATCTATATAGACACCTACCTGTCAATGACAATCCTTTTCTGACCACTACCACTCTAGCAAGCTTTGCTCTGATAATGTATTCAGCTATAAGTGATACACCTACTCCCATGAGTGGCTGCAGTATCCATGGTAATCCAGACAAAAAGCCACTCTAAAATAAATTTGCCAAAAAGAAAGTCTCATTTTTTTTTTTTGCATGAAAGTGGTAACATGTGGAAAATACATTTATACGGACTAGAATTTAGCTGGATGATTAATCGTTAGTAGAAGCAATCATTGAGACGTTCTGGTGATTTTGAAATGTTCTCTGTTCGTCGTTATTCCAACTTGTGTTCCCAAATATGGACTCTGTCCTGGATCAGCTTTTATTACCTCTCAAGGGTAAAACAGGAACCCGATGGTCCTTTTCAATAGTGTATTTTTCAATAGTGTAGTTTTGATAGATGTATTTTTCAATAGTGAACAAGGCTTATATACTATACATCATTATACTGATTGGAATCTCTGGCCGCCTCTAGTTACAAATCATGATTGACAATAACAACAAACCAGTTTAAGATGTATACTCTATCTAGGTTCATGAATCTAGAGCAGCCTCTAGTCACAAAGCATGATTGG
>KN882793.1:35271-48060 GCA_000934455.1 Apostichopus parvimensis
CTACAATGGTAAATTATATCCTTTAAATGCATATAGGGTTTATCGGTGGTTGTCTCAATTTTTCTGCTATCATCTGAAACTCCATATATCCCCCTTCTCTCTGTTTAACTGTAATTAGTAACTCCACTCATTGGCATGTATAATCCCGAAAGTGGTATCTCATAGAAACTGTTTTCTCTTAAAGTTTCGAAAATCTGCGAACACAAAAAGAAATGACATTTATAGTTGCCCATGATTATAATAAATGTTTTCCATTGGTTCTGAAAGTCTTTAATTAATTACAACTTATCGGCACGTGGTAAGAGTCATTTTCGAATACCTTATAAGATACAAAGTAAATACAGAGTTTACTGTTCGAGATATGAATTCCCGCATTTACTTACATACATTTTTTTGTAGCATTTGAAATAAACATTGCCTTGTGTGTATTTATGTGTACCTATATTTTCTGTAATAAATGCATAACTTAGTTAACAATATACCTACCGCTTTGAATGATTCTTTAAGATGATGAACCGAAGGTCTAAGAGAACATGTTTGACTCCAGCAATCAAATAATACCAAGTTTCTGTCGAAAGACAATACAGAACGATATATACCTTGGTTATCAACCTAATGGTTATCAACCTTATTTAGGAATGAAATGGTAAATGGTTATCGAATAAGTAATTAATATTAAATTCAGAATGTGTAATACTAAAGACTTGTATCAATTTAAATGGTTATGTTTACATCACGCTATTATAGTGTAAGACACTACCGAATAGCTAAGTTCTCTAAATCATATTTTAGTCCCAATCAACTTAAATATTAATATGCCATTTCATCCATAGGTGTTGTGAAAAGTTTTGGGTTGAACCAAATGATAATTAACGTTTCACTTATTGTATGTTTGGTTTTACTTTGCTTGTCGCGAGTCATTGCCACATGTGAAAAATATTAAATATTTTTAAAGTAGGAATATGGTGCAGGATTATTTGTCGTTATTATGTGTTGACAATGCTATTCTACTGACTTTACTGAATAAAAGAATGATATAATTAAATTGATATATCGTATCTTCATGGGAATTATTGCAAATTCACATGATTGATATTAAATTCGATATAAATAAATGATTTACGATTGACATAATATTAAGTTAATTTGGTAAGTAAGTGATACCTTAGCTGAAAGCATCTCTGAGGCCACTTTAACATCGGTGCATTTACATATTGACCGGGTTGTATATCTTCATCCACAGGAAACGGAGTTTCTCCTTCGAAAACAAATCAAAGAGAAAATATGACATATTCTCTTGGTTCTGTGAATCGTCCCTTCTTTTGGACTGGTGTCATTTGTATATCTTAAAATAAAATATTACGCCTAAACGTTTGCAAAAATGAAACAACCTTAGGCCAATAAATCTTTGAAGTTTAATACGCAGAGTACTAAAGTAATACACCACATTTGTCCTAAGTTGCATTATTCTGCGTATTAAGATATTAGGAACATAGACATTACTCTCTATAGAACGAATGAAATTTTGTAAGTCGCATTCTCAAACGATGTCATTATGGATAGTCTCAAAATTAGTCATGAAATTATAGAAAGACAAACTAAACAACTTCCTAATATTGCCATCAGTCATTCGTCATGTCACTTAAATCATATCTTAATCAAAAAATCTCATTTTCCAATATTTTTTCTTCTTTACATACACAAATGTTATAGCAATATTGTATTATGATAACGATAATAGCTTAGGATAGGGCTCATGCATTAAACCCAATAGTTTTGTATTCTTTATTTTACCACTCGATAAGATTTCCCATATTACTACAGCTGTAGACCATACATCACTCTCAGCGGTGTATTCATTACGGAAGAAAGATTCTGGAGGTAACTGATTAAAGGTGACAGTATTCATCTGGCAAAAGTAAGAAAGTTTAATAGCCGTAACTACGATTGAAAAAAAACTGAGAAGATAATATTAATCCTTAATTATCTTCTTTATACTTAATTTATTTAGAACAATTGGAAAATACCGTGAATAATCGAAGAAGTCAATCAAGATGAAATTTTTTAATGCTTTCTTCCTACGTCGAAGGGCACCTTTTGGTCATTAATAAAGATGTGACCTATACAATTGTAGTTTTTAGTTTGTACGGAAATATTGATTAACTCTTATAAGAGGACACAAACGTTCTGTTTTGTAAAATTTTATGTAATAACATGTTATTTCGTTCAATAAATGAGATGGAATTAAAAAATGAAAACTAGTTTGATAGTTACTAACTATTAATATGAATACATTTCGAAATTGGTTTTGGAAGGATGATCACCTGTGTTTTCTTTAGCATAACCATTTTTGGCGCATCTTCAGCAAGGCAGAAATCATATAATTTACAGATTCCTTCGTTTGTGTATAGAATCTTCTTTGTTGATAACCCCGGATGTAAAAACTGTTAAAATTAATTGGAACAGATATGTCTTGAACAATTAGTAGATATCGAATCTTTCGAAGCCAAGATAAAGCACGAAAACTTAGTTAAAACAATGAACTAATATAAAAGTGGAAATATAATAAAGTGTTGGACAATGGTTATTGTGTTTTGAACAAACCGGGTTTGATGTGAGCGGGGTGCGATTTATTAAACTTCTTTAACTCTTATCACAAAGAGCTTCTTAAATGTTGTCGACAAATATAATTTTATATTCTCAAAAGATGATGTGATTCGGCTCATGCATTAAATCTCATGATTTTGTTCTTCACATTTTCGTGTGGCATCTTGTTTGTTGATTCTGTTATGTAACAAAATCGGCAACCCAACTGTCACACTAACGCAAGTTTCAGTGTATAGTCCTGAAATAATTTGAGTAATAATACAACTTCTTTTGGAAAAAAAACATATATATAAGCTACTCTACTATTGATACATAACTATGCAGCCGACTCACCCCATACGACTGCAAACATTCTATTCCGTCCAAAATGGCGGCGATATGTTTCATGACATTCGAAACTGAAAATGGACTGCTTTGTGAACTCGGGTCCAATGTAAGGCGGCTCTTCAATGTCTCACAGACAGTACGTTCAGTAATGAGGTAAAGGGTGGCTGTAAGAATGAAAATACTACTAATGTTATGCACGATTGATGATGTTACATCGTGCAGTCGAATGTTACGTTTGCATACTTCCATTGCCTATATAGATACAAGCCGGAAAAGAGACATACCTATTCGTAACTGCATGCATACAATGAATAATCCGATGTTTTTCCTTCACAACTGGATGAAGCTTGCATTTAATTTTACGTTGATTTATTTCTTTGTGAACTAACAAGTAGGGATTCGTCATTGGAAATGCATCGTAATACTGTGCTAAACGCCAAACATATCAGGGGGATCATTTATTACAGAGTTAAGCCGACAATTTTATCGCTTTTAGCGATAACTAAAATACGATCATGGATATATCAATAAATATAGAAGTTGACCTGCAAGTTAGATGTGATTTTAACATTTCTTCAGCCAGACAAGTTTTCACGTTAAGCTAAAACGCGGGAAGTTTAATAGCGTATATGTTCTAAACAGTGTACGTTGTATAAGACCTACACCAGTCCAGTTCAATATCAACGTGGTACGTTTGTACCAGTATATAGATGTAACGCAGGCATCTACGCAATGAAAGAATAACTCACTTTTGTTGACTGCTATTCCCTCAATTCTCGTAAGATAATCCGTCGTAGGCAGGTCAAGTGTGCGTTTAACAAATGCATCCCAATGGAGCATTTGTTTCTCCATACCTCCCTCTAATGCAGAAAAAATAGTGTTTCATATAGGCCTATTGCATGTCTCCAGTGTCACACATTACATCACAAACTTTCAGCAAGAAAGGAACATGTCTCTGTTAGTTAATAGACTTATAATTAAACGAAATACATGAGGGTTTAAAACCTCACAATTCGTTGTTTACGTTCCTAGCTGCAATACTTCAATACAAGAGAAAGGCTTTTGTAAAACCAGTTTGTTTTTTACACGCGAGACACATGCGTACCAACAATCAAGGCTGCGACTAACCTGCGATTGAGGTTAGAACCGCGAATTTGTTGGGAGTTTTGATAGTACCCATCCATCTATTGTAAATTGTTCCGACCTTTATTGTCGATAAGATGCAGAACTCATTCTCACTAAATATTCTGTCCTTCGGTGTGCTTTCCTTTTCTGCAGAGTAATATACTGTATAGCAGATACAGGTGTAAGAACAATAAAAACACGTTAAGCTTTCAGATAGATTAGATGGACACGTGAAGGTTTCATAGGTAAGTCAGTGAAAATAAATCAATAACAATATACTTTTCCAAAATATATTTGTCATAGTGTACATCATAATAACGTGAATCGTATTATTTACATAGCATTATCATTAAATTATGCACTTTCCTTCGATTAGAATTCATGTAAAATCTTACTGTTTTCACGGCTGCTAGAATGGTTGGAACTGATTTCGTCTCTCGGAATGCTTGGAAGAGCTGATCTAAAGTAAAATACAGAAATAAAGTGAGAATGTCTATCTAATAACTGTTTTCCATATTGAAGAAGACGGTAAAAAGGTAATTAGAATTATCTGAAGCTGTTCCAACTACTCGACAGCTAATGAAACTAACTGCGCATTTATATTAACGATTAAATAGAATACGGTTAATTGCTTACAATATACACAAAGTTATACCTCGGTAATGAAAACAATATCGCTAACGTAGCAAGTAGTCTTGTGATAATAAATATAGTTAGAAATTGTTATGTTTGCAATAATATGTGGTACTCTGCAACTTTAATGAACTTATTTAGTCATTAAGATTTGTGCATTCTAAATTCAGCCACAAAAAGAACCACAATTTTTATTCCTAACTTCTTAAATAAGTTTTTAAGTCTACTTACTTCTGTTTGTTTTGGAGACACACTTGTGACGAATAATGTGCAACTAAAGTAAAGACAGAGATATAGTAATCAAGGAAATATCATCAAAAATAAAAACGATTTGCATATGAAGTCTAAAACAGATTAAATAGTGCTTTATCTTACGTGATTGATCCGCCGGCAAGCTGTTGAGTTTCAGTCGAGTTGTATCATGGAGGGTTGTATCTGCATCTCTGAATGAATAACAGGCATCTTTGTTATTGGCTGGGGAAAATTCAGTTCCCTTAAAACGTATGGTATGTCCTCTTTCCCTTAGAATCGTTTGCAGGTTGAAAATTTGATTCATTATTCTGATAACTTAATAAAAATTTAATTACTAATTGCACATTAATTCAACAATGTATTCATGCCACCTGATTTTAGAACCATTTGTCATTGTACAGGTCTATAGAAAGGATGAATTTGCAATCGTTATAACATAAACTATAATTCAATCAAGTGACCACCCTTGGCCATTGTAATAGTTATGATTTGTCAACATCAAAGTGATTAATAGCCAACTAATAACGTCAGTTATTTCAAATTGGATTCGAGAATATCATATTAATGTTAATACAACGCGCCTGTCAATGTAGAAAAGTCGACAGTTAACACATGTATTAACAATCATCCAAAATCAATACGAACACAAAAGACTTACGTTGAAAATTGAACAGACATCCAAGCTACGTATGAAAAAGAAAACATGGAAATATTAAAGATGTCAATACGAAAATTCTTCTTCAATTATTGAAGCTTGAAGGGATCTGTCAACATTGAATCATGCATTGAATCATGTCATGTTACACATGCAAATAAACAACACGCATTGAAACATGTCATGTTTACGCATGCAAATAAACAGGAAGCATTAAAACATGTCATGTCACACATGCAAATAAACAACAAGCATTGAAACATGTCATGTGACCCATGCAAATAAACAACAAGCATTGAAACATGTCATGTCACACATGCAAATAAACAAGTATCATTACACACTTTGAATATTTCGTAAAACTGCTTCAAATGTGTGTTCTTCATTAGTTGATAGTAAACATAACCATGGTGTTTTGTTATGACAGCTTATCTTATGCCATAGCATAACAGTTCGACTTTTAAACAACTTCGTTTACCTCTGATCTTCATGGTTATCTTGTAGATGCAGACAAACACGAAACAAGTTAACAGTGAGGCAATACTGGGTATGATCCATTGAAGATAATCAAATCCTGAAACGAAAGTATAGATAAGTATACCCAAATATCTGAAAAATGCATTGAAACTTGTTTTCTATTGATACGTCTGCATGTAACATATCAATTAACATCCTCGAATAAATAAAACATTGGACTTGCTGCGTAAATAGGTCTGAAATTATTATCACATATAGCTTACTCTTGTACCAAAACAAAAGTAGATTAATACATAGTAAAGTGATTTCCGGAACAACTATGAAGGCAACAAAAGTGTGATAATTGGAGTACGAAATACGATTGGAAAAAAACAGTTTCCGTTATTAATCTTAATAACAGAAAAATCCCCTCTATATCATTGTTGCTAATTATACACCGTCTCTATTGTATGCATTATTTATGTTTGCTTAATTGTATGCATTACTATTACATAAATATCTGAATGAAAGAAAACCTGAAGATGGTGGATCTTTTGTTGGGCTATCTGAAAGTAAATGGAAATATTTCGTGACATGCAATTGAAATCGTTTTGCAGAAGATGAAAAATGATTGGTAGCTAGATAATTTCAAGAGATTTCATTAAAACAATTTGTTGTGCACAATTTATTACAATTAGAAGATCACCGAATGATCCTCCATTATAACAACAAAACAGCAAATTAAAACAACAAATAAACAAACCATTAATATGTTAGATTGCACTAAATAGATAAAAAAAAAACATTAAAGGATGCACAGATTATCATTGATAAATGTTTTGGGAGCTCTTTTGCCTTTTGGTATATTTTGTCTTCGGGTAAAAATTAAGAACGCCGATCCTACTTCAAATTCCTAAGTTATGGAATAAATCACTCATGATATCCAAACCTGAAGTTACCTGGTTGTGTGGTCGACTTTTCTGAAAGACAGTAAGGGATGAAATGAAAACATGTTTCAATAAACGTGTGTTTTTACTATTTTCTTTACTACAACACTCAAAACATGAAACATATTGATGGATATATATAGGTGCTCTTCAAAATGTCATCATCAAGTGATTTTCTATATTGAACGATGACTTGAGGGACAAAAATAACATTGATATGTTGTAGACGCTGCTATTATTCTAGGGTTGTATTTCTATTACCACTTCTTCCTTTATGTTTGTGAAATTCCCCTTTACACCCTTGAGGTTCATCAATTAAAGTGATCGAACTATGCAGTATTATATATACACAGACCAATGTTGCAATTCATCAGATGCAGCACAAAACTCGCTGGGAAAACAAAAAGACTTAAATGGCCTTAAAATGACATGTTTGCAATATATTACAAATTGTCCAAGGCAAAGTGGTGTTGAATAACATCCAAATGATAGTCTGGTTGAGTTATTGGAGTTTATAAAACAACGTATTAACTGTACATTAAAGCATGTATTCAGGAGCCGACGCCATTATCCATGATCCAATGCAATATATTTAACATAATATGTATAGGTGTGTATCTTGAAAACCGGATAGATATGGAATATTACTAGCACTCATTCTGAGGCTTTCTTTTTCTTGGACTATAACATATGAAGATGAAGACTGAAATTCTGCCCAAAGGCATGCTTAAGAAAAGCCAAAGCTAAAAATATATATTGTAAGAAGAAGCTAGCAGAATCGGGGATATGGAAGCAGACTGTCTTCTTAAGGCTTTCAGTTGGTAACAACTTTAAGAATGACATCTCTATAATCACAATGTGGCGGACGGCTTCTTTTCCTTACCAGGCACAGTTACTGTCACTGTGACAAATTTCGTGAGATCAGATTCACCCTCTCGTCGCTGTGTACTCGTACATGTAATATTCTCTTGTTCCAGTCGTTTCATCAGAAGGAACGAGATGCTTGTGGACGTATTTGTGATCGGTGGTAATTCAGTCACAACTTCATTGCGGTCGTTAAAGGATAACAATGCTGCAGGTCTTGCTCCATCAGCATGGCAAATGACATTCAAGTTCTCTCCAAAATTCACATATTCCTTCTCGATTATTTCACCATTCAAAGTAATGTAAAGTTCTGGAAAGACTTTTCATCAAAAAAAATGTAACATAGGTAACTACTTACATACCCAATAGCTTTATCAGACACATCGTTAGATGTTTTATTGTAATTTGAACTCGTTTAATGTTGAAATATATAAGATAATAGCATAAGTTTTAATTTAAATATTGTGCACTTGATGTAAATGTCAGACAGCAAGGGACTGGAATAAATAATACTTACCCAGTTTAATAGGAAAACGATAATTAATGAGATAATACTAGTTATAATCAAGTGAATTAAGATGGTCACTCAATATTAATAATATCATACATGTAAAGCAGTTTTATAAACCTACTACTATGTGCTATATAATATGTGTACTTAGTAACGTGATTCCATTGAACAGTGTTTTGTTTACTATCTTTGCTTCTAATATTTCTATCTCAAGATTAATTTCAGGAAAAATTGATATGAGTCTAATCATGGGCATGTTGAAACAACACGAATACTTTAGGATTAAACACATTATTTCATTAATTATCAATTATTAAAGAAACTTGTAAATTATAAGAAAATCTAATAGACAGGGTGTTTTCTGCGCGCAACTTAACTCGACCGAGAGAGAAGACAAGTACATGATGCATTATTGGTTAAAATGAAACTTTCAAAATCAAAAGCTTTAGTTTTACATTTTTCTGCTTTTACTTATTTCAAATGAAATTTTCAACCACGACTTAGCAAGGTGTTAAAGTACATACTGAGCGCCCCAAAAATTAGATAAACAATATAAAAGAAAATACATCATTTCATAGTCTGCGAAATTCAAAGCATTCATTCGTCATGTTCGTGAAAACGTTTCATAAGTTTGGTACCATCATGTGCTACTTATCTTTGCATGTGGAGTTTATTGCCATAATTGATGAATAGCGAGATATTCCGGTCTCCGGAAAAGTATGTTGTGAAAATGTTTATAACAGAACGATCCAAACGTTACTATATACTAATTCCTCGAGTCTATAACAATTATTCTGATCTTTTGACAGGTCCATTGAATGTTATGGCTATGCTTGGTCTTAAAAAATATGTGCACACTGAATACATGATGCTGTGATCTAACCGTGTGTACTGATACTTCATATGTGATGCTATGGTTTGTTTATCATAAGTGTGTTATGATACTTTAGTCCGTTAACTTACCATATGTATAGAGTGACACTTCCACGTGATACTCTGATGACATCACACTATTACCATAACAGGAAATTGATGAATTCTCTTGTGTTGGTATATAATTCAGCAGAGATGTTGAATTATACTTTGGTGCATCACCTTCTGTTACTTGAAGTTGTGTATAGATTCTATCGCGACCATTTGTAACCCAGGAAAGGTTCACCTTCGGCATTGCGTCCCAAGCAAAGCAAGTTATAAGAATTGGTTCAAACTGGGGAACCCAGTAGTAAGATTGTTTAAGTGAAATTTCGTTGATCTTAAGCGACATCGTTGGTGGTACTGCGTAATAGAAAATAGTAAAATAAAATTGCCAACAAATAGTGCCATTTTAATAGAGGATTTGACAAAGATGACATGACACCTTGTTACAAATTTCGGCGTCGCTGATGGTAAGGTGGTACGTAATATGTCTCACTCCCACCCCACCCACTCCGTCTCCTCTTCCATGTTAAAGCAGCATTTTGCGTCCTTTTCTATGGTTTTTCTCAACCTTACTGAATCCACGATGCCATAACGACATATAACTAGCTTATCTATTCAAATCATACTTCAAATGGTGGCATAACAGTCGAAAAATTTACAACTTTCAACTTTGTTTTTCTCGAAGATAATTTCCGTTGGGATCCATATAAACCGCGCCCATGATATGAATATTTAAAAGCTACGAACGTCATTGGCCAATACGTAATACAAAACCATGCTTGATTTGTGTAGATTGTCTATGGTAGTTGTACCAGGGAGCTGTTAGAGTCAAGCTCGCTGGTTGTACTAAGTTGCCAACTCGACGTTTTGAATCTATTTTTAGCAACGGCTCATAACGATTGGTTGAATTCAAACTAGTGGGTTGGGGGAACTGTATGCGATTAATATTAAATGTGTAATTTAACACACGGAGGACACTTTTCTCATTATCTGCAAATGTCCTTAATTACTCGCCAATTAACGCTTTTAGCAGGGGAAAAAACTTGGCTTATATCTTAGTTTGCTGTTTTGTGATTGATATATGTAAAAATTTCGATGGCCTTGTCAAAAAAGTGGAAAACGGCGACAAAACGCAAAATGCTGCTTTAAGTTTTATATGATTTTTGACATGATAAATCGATGGCTAGGTGAAATTGATGACACAATAGAGAATATATTTAAAGATTTATTAATTTAAGGATTTAAGGATATTCACGATATTGGTTTGCTTTCAGATAATGCATTTTTTTTCATGTCCACATGGCCAATTAAGCAATGGCATTAGTTAAAATACTTTAGTTTAATATATGGTATTTTGCGCTCAGTCTATAACATAGTTTATATTGATCAATAGTGATGGTCATGTTTCCAAATTTCAAACATTATAGGATTTTCAGAAAAATATGCGGAGGAAACAAACCTGGTAACTTTTAACACCTTGCTTGTGCACTTAAGCTTATTTCCAAATAAAAAAGGAAACTTAGGAAATAAGGTGAATTAGGTTATAACTTTGTTAAACTTGCATATGTATGATAAAACTATAAGCCGGAACTAGCCTTTGTTGTATATTGAGATCATCATGTTGCATATTCATGAGTCCAGAAGTCAGTTATTTTAACATTCTAAGCAGCCTGCCAGTGCACATCAGTGTTCAGATTGGAGAAGCCAAAATGGCTTAGCCTATAACTTACTCTCCACGTCATTTAGCCATGAAATCTACAATTTGAGCTAATTTTGAGATAAACTTACTAGCAACAATACCCTTCACATAAAATACTATTAACGGTTTCTTCACTAGCTAGCTTGAAACTGATAGGAAGTAGAAATGAAATCTAATGTTTTCTTTTCTGATTGCACGGCATTACAGAAAATGCAATATAAATTGTAACGTAACTTATGCAAAACTTACTATAAAGCCTTTTATTAATTATTTAACTTTATATCTTGACACTTTTCTCTTTTGTTCTTGGTGAGAATAAAAAACCCACTTACCTGGTGCACAAGTAGGGAGATCAAACTGAGGCCAATTATATTCAAAAGAGCAACGGGAATTGACGTTTCTGCATTCAAAATCACTACTGCAACAGGTGTGGTTTGCGTTCACTACAAAAGTCATATTCTTAGTACAGGGCAAACCAAAACTGCTTCTAAACTTACAAGAATCTTTGATATTCACAAGTTTTAAACTCGTTGACTTTTCAACAAACGCCCAATCAAGTATCTCTGCATTATTAGCACTAACATCAAGTATATTAAGAGAGGTGAGATAAAGAAAAGCCTTTGGGTGTGTTTGATGTATTTGATTTCCTTTTAAAATGAGGTAGTTTAATGAATTAGTAATTTTACCAAAATTCAACGGTGAATTCAACCGACTAATTCTGTTGTAAGAAAAATCCAACCATTTCAAACCTTCCGACCAATCAGGACCGAAACATGGAATATTGGTAAGGTTGTTACTAGATATGTTAAATCCTATCATCCCTGTAGAATTAACAATGGTGGTTTTATCATTTTCTACCAATGTGGTTGTATTTTGTAAAATATCTAAGCTGTACAATTTCTCATTTTCTCTTGAAATCATTATAATTTCCAGATGTAATTTTTCTTGTACTCCAGCGCAAGAGTCACGAAATACGTCACAGCTGAACTGACTCTTTGAGTGATCCAGTTGTATACCTTGTCCAACGCAGTATACAATATCATGATTTCCTCGAGGCGTGAGTTCAATATTTGAACCAATTTGTAAAATCGACGACAGAAAAATGACAAGTATTTCATATCTGGTACTTGCAATAGCGAATATACCAATGTATCCCATTGCAAATCAGTAATGACCGCTGTTTGGTGGACCAATGAGCTTCCAATAGAAATGACTGTATGATATATATAGAGGTAAATGAAATTATATGTTGGCTCAAGAATTGAAAATCCTTTGTCGAAAACGTTTGGCTGTTGTAGGTCAACAAAATCAATCAGTATAATTTTCTGATAACTAAGTTTCAAAATAGTCAATAATATTTGTATAAGGAAAGTTATTTTTAAATTGTGATGTTGACATTTCAATACCTCAAAGCAAACTAGCCTTAACCAGTAACGGTCTATACATATGACAGTGTTTATACTTAATCTAGGTACTTATCGATAAATGTTTCGGTTAAATAAGTTTCACAATGTTTCATTTTCACTTCTGAGTAGAATATTTAATATTCTATTGTAGAAGGAATTACATGACAGGGATACTTTCTGTCAAATTCAAAATATTTCATAAAACAAAAGGTATTACCGATAACTCATTATCATCCTAATTACAGAAATGAGACTTCATTCTCCTCCCGTTATTCCAATTCTATAGATTTTCGTAAAGTTCGCAAGTTGGCAGTTTGGTCGATTATGTAGAATAATTATATATAAGATAAGATACTAATTGTTTAAAGTTTCACAATGTTTCATTTTCA
>KN882793.1:58929-80241 GCA_000934455.1 Apostichopus parvimensis
TACACATTGAAATAATATTTTCTTAAGTCCTATTTTCTTTGAGGAGGAATTTCAACTCATGTTTTCCAGATCATTTGTAACGTCTTGTGTAGAAGATGTAATTCCAGTGACTATAATTGAGAAGTTAATTCCAGTTTCTTGGTTGAGGAAGTTAAAAGAAATTACTACTACTTTAATTTACATAGATTGTCTACCTGATCTTGTGTCAGATTAATTGGGTTAATTCTGTTTATTTTTAATGTTCTGCAGAGATACAGATCAATAAACAATAATTATTGAACATAGCTACATCTCAGGCTTTGTTTTCTGTTTTGTTTGTGTGGTTTCTTTAACCCTCTACTACTAACCCTCTACTCCTACATTGTGTATATAGGAACCCTTGTTTCCCATTTTTGGTCACTGTATTTCAAAGTTTTAGTTATAGTCTTGTTAATGCAAAACAAAACCTTTTTCATCCTTTTTTGAATAAATTCTCCAAGTTTACAATTTGTACAAATCTACTAAAATATACAAAAAAGAGCTACACACTGATTTTTGTTTCTATCAGGACTCTCTTTTATCACGCCATGTAAACATGTTGATCATTCCATGAAGGCTAAAGGAATTTTGAAGCAATTTCTAAGTTAAATTTTCAAACAATATGCCCTCCACCACCCCCCCCCCTTCCCCCAACCTTTTGTTTCAATTTCGGTTTTTACAAAAAGCTGCAACTTTTACTACAAAATACATCAGTTGTTACTAATAACTTTGCTTTATATTATAGAATCCTATAGAGTATAGAAACAAACATGAGGACATATATGTATATATTTTTTCCTGCCCATATATATTTTCTATATGATTATAGGTCTTTTCAAGCAAACAATAACAACCACAGCTAACTCAAGCATGTTAACAGTGTCGGGGCATAAGGCTTTCTAAGACGACAGGTTGAAACCGAATCCAACGTATTATCACCGAAAGATTCATGCAGCCAACCGTGTAACGTATGCTAACAGCAGGAGTTTCTACGACTACAACATAAATTAAGTATAAGCAGAATATATATATGGTTTAACATGCCATAAATTATTAGTATTTCCCCAAACACAAAAACCCTTGGGCAGTCTATTTGTTATGTAATATTTAGTATTATTAAATCCTAACTGAAAAAAACTAATAATGCCATAATAGGATATAAATCTGCAACAGGTTCAAGCAAATGAGGTTGAAGCAATTATTTATATCTATCGAGCAGGCAAATGTCATAAGCCAGCACAAATAAGGAGAATAATAATTTGAATATAAATCTGAAATCCTTGTAGGGGATGCTTATCTGAGTAATTTACCGTGTTCAAAGCGGGTCCTTTTAGCAAACTTCGCTGCTTTGTTGACAGTGTTGCTTAGAGATCTGCAGCTCCTACGATACTTATAATGCAGAAAAAACACCACACTTGCTGGTAACTGCTTTCAATTAATACCTTACAATTATTTGTCTAATACCATTTATCAACAATTTTCATTTTACCTTCCCCCTCCCTTTTAACACCAAACACAATCACAAATGATTATTAACAAACCTTACATAAGTTTACCCAAATGGCCCCGGCCCTCCACCCCACGATCACATGGCCAAACACTGGATGAAATACTGATCTATAGAGACCACAACTGCTACCTTGTAAATTTTCACATGAACGTTCCTTCTAAAACCTAGATACTGTGAGTACAAAATGGATTGAAATTTTGTCTGTTTTAGAAACTTAACCAATACGCTTCCAGAAATGACGCCTGCCCACCTATATTCAGGTCCAGTGGACACACTCTGTAAAAAAAAAGAAAAAAAAGTGGCCCCTGGTTTATCGGTAGAACTAGGGGCCATTTTGAACGCTACCTTTTATACATCTGCTGATGTATTAATCTATCATGTGGCAACAGGTTTGCATGCATGAGTTAATTTTGGGGCTATTTATTTCGATTGAAAACAAAAACTGCCACCCAAGAGTGGTTGATTGTTTGGGTACTCCTAAGAACAGAAATTGGCTTTTGGTGTATTGCCTCAGAGACCTAAAAAAGGCTGATTGGCAGATTATCAGGGCCTCTGCCCCTGGCCTATTAATTATATTTACCCTTGGCCGTGGATGGAAGAAACTACTAAATGATTACTAAAGTTACCCAAAACTACCGTAAAATTTAAGTTTCAATCTGTTACAGAGTTGACATAGTGTACCAAAACATACTTTCTGTGAAGCAAAACCTTACAGATACTGCACTATTTGAACCAAATGCCCAACCCCTCCCTGCCCCCCCCCCATAGTCCCTACCATTATCGTGGATTCAAACTTTCTGCACAGAATCCTGTCTGAACCAAAATTTAGCCTTTACAGCATCTTGTGTATAAAATACCTTCCTACCAACAAAATGTACTCTACACATCTCTCTCTCTAGGAACCAAACTCTTCACCTCACCACTCTCTGTTAACTATATTTTCAAACACAATAGCAACACAATTGAATTTTGATATATGTTAGGTGCAAATAAAATCAAACGACTATACCATTCATTGAATGTATTCAATACCTTGAAATGAAGATAACATTACACACACTCGAGAATTACGTCATCTTACAAAAAAACAAAACAAATGCAGCCAAGTTTTCCTCAAGAGTATTGATAAGGCAAATCACATCTTAGTTCTCTTCCAAACCTATAAAGAATACCTATGAACTAGGTTACCTCTAACAGGTTCACGGTGGAAGGCCAAAATGACCGATGTAAACGACGCATGATTTTAGCCCACTTGAATCGATAATCAGCTGAGTGATTAGTACTCTACAACATACCACAAAGCCCTTTCTGTAAATAACATAGTCAGCTTTATTGAAGTAAAGACATAAACTGCATGGGCACACTCAGATTAAAATCATATTTAATCCAATTGCATATAATGAAATTGTTGTTAACTTCTCTCACTGTAAAGAACCATAGCATAGAGGAAGTTCAACTTTTTACATTAATGGGGTTATTTTTTCCGTTTGTTACATCCTCAATACCCCCAAACTAATACAGACCACAAATTCACAGAAAACTTCACTTTTTCCAGTTTCTAAAACACAAAGTGAAAGAAAAGTAAAACAACAAAGAAACATCACATCTGGACATTTAAAGGGACACTCAACATTTAATACAAATGCATATCCTTCAAAACGAATCTAAACACTCACTTCTATACCAGAACACACTGCAACAAACAGCACAAACACTACAGATATTTAACACAAGCTTCACACCTTCAAAAGCTGGTAGGTTAAAATCAAAATTATCTTGATCAGAATATTTGCAATGGAACCCAACCCTTTTTTTGCAAGGATTGAGTTTCCCTTCAAAACTCGGTCTGCCATAAATAATGGACATAACAAATCAACTATGCACACGGTGCTCATATCCTTCAAAATTAATTACGATACTTTTCAAAACAAGTTTTCACACTCAGTTTACCATAACATTGGCAGCTTGAAACCTTCAACTCGGTCCTAGTTGGTACAACCCGAGTCAACGACACTCATCCCACATTAAACCCATTCAACCAGGGATGGAACTAGGTTTGAACCGGCACAACCATTCAAGAACCATTTTCCGTTAAGTTTCAAGTTGGTAACTTTGAGTCACAAGAAAAGGTTCAAACATTTGTATTTGTTCCTCTTTCTTTACTTTTTTTTGTCTTTATGTTTTGTCCTATTTTTTTCTTCTTTTTCTATGTTTTTGGTCTTATGTTTTGTTTTCCTTCAGTAGTTGTTACTATTCAACATCAAAGCAAATTCCCAAAATACAATCAAATTTAATAGAAGGCTGAAAAAGCAAAATGAACTTGCAGAAATGAGTCACAACAGAATGGTACGTGCAATTTGTCCACACAAGCAAAATAGTCAAATACATTATTAATATTTTTATTAAAATTGCAAACACAGTTCAATTTTAACTTACAAGATTTTTTTTTTTTTGCAAATATTGAAACGTACACACTTTGACTGGTCATTACAATTTTTTCGAAGCAAACTTAGCAGCATAAACTAGGCAAATGATGTTTAAATTAGTCAAGAGAAAGTAAAAACTTTGATACCAAATCGTGGATAATGGTCCCTGGATGTTGAAAATTACAAACTTAATGCCTTTCTTTTCTCTCTTAACAAGCAAACTATCATTTCTTAACCAACCTGAATTTCCAGAATTACATTTTTATAATATGATTTATTTTTAATATGGACAATTTTTCCGACCCCTGAGAGGCTATTTAATACAGGTTGTGTATTCTTGCCAAACAGTTAAGTACAAATATTAATATTTATGGCATCTACCACTAATAGCGGAGACAAAATCAAGTTTATTTTCAGGGTTAAGGCAAACATAGAAATCACTTGTCTATTGCATACAATAATAATAATAGGCCAAGTGACAAGCGACAAGATGTTTTGTACTACATGTAGAGGGCGGTCTTGTTGCTCACTGATACATAGGGGACACAAGGTACAAATCTACTGTATAACTTTGATGCATAGCATCGAAGGGGTAAAAATTGGACGAAACCCAAAGTGAGCCAATGCATATCAATCCAAGTGGGTAAAGGCCAAATTGTCCAATCACAAAATATGAAAACCAGTTATTTTATTAAACATTGTCTCTTACACAGACGGGCACAAAAAAGTTGCTAAATGTGGCCTAGTGCTTATCCAGGTAAGACCGTCAAATGGATCTTACCTATGTAATGCAATACCAAGCTGACCTGGGTAGTGAACGTAGGTAAAGACCACAGACACCCCCGGTCAAAAAAGGACGAAAATGGTTACCCACTCGTCCAAGATAACGTGACCCATTTGCATGATCAGTGACCTGTATAAAATACTGAGAACAATGCTATCACCCACCATTCACACAGACTAAGACTGTGAATGGTCGTTAAAAGACTGTGATGCAGTAACAAAGCTCATAAATAGTCAAAATGTACAATGACCATAATGAACTTATATGAAACCCACAGTGATATATCGTTACACTACGACTACAGAAGTGGGTTTACAAATTACCTGTGACTTGAGACCACAGTGACTTAGTAAGAAACTTACGTTAGGGTCCAACACGGTCCTACTTTGAAGCCCACTGTATCTTTATTAATACAGAGTATTATTTACATGAGGACCACAGCAACCCATCATAAACTTACATTAAGACCACAGTCACTGGGTTAAACAGCTAGGTCAGGCTCCTGGGACAATCAGGTCAACACCCACTCCTCCCTCCCCACCCCCATATTGGCACTCTTTATTCTTTCCTTATAAGTATATTATGAAAATGAGAAATACATTATTATTTTATCAAATATTTTCCCAACCCCAAAATCCATATTTTCCTTGCCCCGGGGGTTACTCTTCTTTGTTCCCCTTTTCCCCCCTTTTTCCCCCCTCTCACCACATTGTCCCCCTCTCACCACCTTGTCCCCCTCTCACCACCAGGCCTGACAACAGCAACCAGTGTACTTGACTTTGGACAAACAGTTACCTCTAATCAATTTAATGAGACACCTAGTATACATCCATGAGAGACTTATAATACAACCACAGTATCAACATGTACCAGCACATAGGAACATAGCGCCCCCATTTCGATATCTCAAAAAATTGAATTAAGACAACAGTGAGGTATTATACACTGAAAGAGAACAAGTTGACCCTTCACCATTGTGGCTTTGATGTCAAAGTGAGCCATTAGACAATATTAAACCATTAATGAACCGAAACATTTTGCCAATATAACATTCTGGCCCATAATAACCGTGGACCAACGAATGGTTGTCACAGCAATGAAGCATTCAAACGCACATAAATTAGTAACCAAACTATTATCACAAAAACCAGACTATTTACACATATAATAATAAGAAATAGAGAATAAGGTAACATATCCCGAAAACCCGATAGTTTTTTGTTTCTATTTGTTTGGATACCTTCTTCTTGTCTGAACCAGGCTCACAAAACTGGACCCAAAATTGTTACGCTATACCCTTAAAAAAAGACTTCTCTCTTTGGGTTTGAAAACCAAAAACCTTAGTGATACTGCAGACAATTAAAATCGTTGGAAAAAGTCACTTTGTAGTTTGTTACAAAACTTACAGTAAAGGAGTCTGTATCAAAAGCTACTGTGATATTAAATCCAGCAAGAATTTCCTGAGTTAATATTTAAAAAAAAATTAAATATATATTATTTTTCAATGTTTCCTTCATTTATTTCAGTTTTATGTTTTTTTAGTGGTGAAGAAGGGATCTTTATGGATCCTGTCTTTCTTTTCTGTTAAGGTAATTTTGATGACCTTGTTACCGTTGAAATATTGATCGATTCGATTGTATCATACAGAGAAAATCATATTCCAGTTCAGAAAAGAAAAAACCAGATAACTTTTATGAGACCTGAACAAAATGATCCTGGCATATGTGAAATGTATTTTAAGTTTTTTTCTGCAAAGGGCTGGAATGCAAAACCTTACCATGACCTGCAACCCCCAAAACAGTACAGAAAAAATGATGTACCGAAATAAACTGGATGGAACGTAGGTGTCATTTCTTTGCCTACAATTTTGTTAACGTTTGCTTTTTCTTCAAAGAGGTAAAACTTTACTCAATTTTAAGCCTTCATATCCCCTTCACCTTCACAAATATCTAAACTTAAAAGATTTAATTTAATTTTTAAGTTAGACAACTGCAACTACTACTAACTCCATTCCCCAACCCTCCACCCCACCCCCCCACCCAACTTTTTTGGTTTCATAATTTACACAGCAAAGCTCAGACAGTTATATCCCAATGGAAAAAGCTGTACACAGATCAAATAAGTTCAAGACTATTTCTTTCTCACCTAAGTAGACTTCATATGCCTGTATTTACTATTATATTCCAACAGAAAACTAAAATTGTAAAAACTACAACAATAAATATCTTCACAAGCAGAAAAAAAAAGATACCCCTCAAAAACACACACACAGCCATGCACAAGCAAAACATAACCCTTTTATTTTAGAATTGAGCTACTTCGGAAGATGAGTAAATTGTGCAAACAAACTTTTTTCTTCTCTTCTCTTTGCTGTTTTCATAAGATTTCACATGAAGTCAATTAAAAGCCAAAAACGACACAATATAACTCTTCTTCAATTCAACAAACTTGACAATTTTTAACCTGCACGTAATTTTATGCGTTTGTATGGGTGTACGCTTGCGTGTGTGTGTTTTAAGTCATGCCTAATTCTATTTATGAACCAACAGCAAAAAACTTCTTTACTCCTTGTTTTTCTTTATTGTCACATTTATCTCTTGAAGTTTTTGTATTTTTGTTTTTAAGTTTTCACAGGACAAGTTGTTTGGTCTAAACTCACAAACTACAACTTCTTTTTTCTTTGCATTGGTTTAAAAAAGGAAAAGAGAAACAAAAAAAACTCCGTCACATCAAGTTTGAGAAATGATCTTATCACTGCAAGAATTGACAAAAGCTAAATGTTTCGTTGTCTTAAAATGTAAGAATGTAGAAGCTCCAGATATGCAACGTTTTAAAAAGTAAACTTCAAGAGTCCATCAACCGTCAAATAACAAAATTACAATGCTGCATAAAAATTCTCAATTTTTAGAGCAATTTTTTTTTTTAATTCGGAACCAATTAATGAAACATTGATCACTTCTCAGTATCTGACAACCAAAACGTCAATCCTCTTTTTGGTTAATTTCCATTGAATCTTTTTGTTATCATGTTGTATTTGATGTCACTGTAACTAAGGAACAATACCCCTGGTCAAGAGGGGATGTACAGACAGCTAACTAGAAGCCTCAACAAATTCATTTGATCAATTTACTAGTCTTTTCCAATAGTTTTCTCAAAATAAAGATAAATATAGTCTTAACCTTTTTTAATTTTTTTTTAATTTTTTTTAAATTTTTAATTTTTTTTGCAGAGCAAGCAGATACTGTGATGAATATAACAATAACATTGAATGAAGGTATTTTCTTTTTAAGTCACAGGTGAAACACATCCAATGTTTAAGGAAAGATAATTTCCATATTACTAAGGAGGGTAAAACTTTTACCCACCTCTTGGTTCCATCTCCTAAACTTTCCAACACTTTTTTAGAGTCCTTCCATTTTCATACTAATTTTTTCATTTTTTTGTTCTTTTCAAATTTGTCATAATTTTTTGTGGGTTTTTGTGTTATTTTCAACTTTTTTTTATTTTTTTATATTTTCATGAAATATACTTTTGTTTATAGTCAGCAATTTCCATACATTGATTAAAGTAAATATAAACCCCTTTCCAAAACAGAATAACAAAGTAACGCTAGTTTTAATTAATTTACATTGACCATAACTGTCAAACAGTAGGCTTTATGAATATCTATTTTTTGCTCCTCAAGTTGTTGCTACAAATACAGTTTACTATATGCAGTGAAAAGTCAGTACAATTCTACTAGCTCAAAAAGACATCTGTTTTTGAAACTTGATTTAGCTTTTTATTTGACCATAACAAATTTCACACCAAAATGTCTCTCTTATCAAATTGTTTCAACAACTCAATTTGTGGTAACTGAAAACCAACAACGATACAAATAATTTTTTTGATATATTTTAAATTTTCGATTAGCCACTTTGTATCAGTTACAGATACAGCAACCACAACAGAAAAGACAGGAATAAAGATCGTTGTGTTTCAAACACACAAATAGAAGCTTATTTTTCTTCACATCCAACAACTTTGTATAAAAAGGACTATTATTCTAGCAGACTATCCCATCTACTTTTACGACAGGCCTTGTTTTTATTCTATTTTTAAACAGATGCTGAATTATCAACCTATTTACACTCGTTTCTTCCCCCTTCTTTTTAAATATTAATAATTTGAAACCAATAAATCAATTCACCAATTTCCTCCTCTATCCTCATCATATGAATTTACTCTAAACAAAAACAAAAACGAATCATCAATCTCTAAAAAATGATAACCAAGTCTCTCAACGGACTGCTTCCTATTCCACACCAAGTCGTATAAAGTTGCTTCGAAACTTCAACCAAATCACAGCAAACTATTCTGTACAGAACATATGAAAAAATAGAGCGCAATATTACAACTTTGAACATGAATTCATTTGTGAGGGTTGGCTTGCCTGTGGATATAACTCCAGGGAATTTTACTTACAGAAAATGAGGTATTAGCTTCCTTTTTATTTCTTGTCATTTTTTGTTCAAGATTTAATGTCTTTAAAGAAGACATTTAGACACATTTAGAATCATTCTTTCTTTCTACAGCTCATTCAAAACTGTCTCTACTTTCAAAACAGCAACAAATCTCTTAACAATTTCGCTTCATGCTAGTGGACGACGATTCAGAATTTTTGTGACGACAAAGAAAAACAAGGCTAACCTTTAAACCTGAGATGATCTGTCGATCCTTAAACATTTGTGGAATATTTACAACAATCAGAATATTTTTTTGCTTTATGTCTCTTCAGACGATATTATTACGGCAGGGCGCTAAAAGTCACTAGAAACACCTTTTAATATTCAACACAAGTATTACTTTTATTCATTGAGTGAAAAACCATCTCCACAGAAGACCAACCAGGATTCAGCTCTTCATGATATTTTGAAGTGCATATATCTCTTGCAGACATATTCCTTAAATCTTGCTTCTGCTTTGTATGTGTGTTATTGTTTTTTCCTTTTGCTTTTACATCACTAAACTGTTTTAACAATAAACTCCTTCAAATCCACCTCAAATCAAATGCTGCAGAGCTGACTCCATGAAACGCACAAAATTGAACACACTCCTTATTACACTTCCCATTCAGCAAAGTAATAATAACGCTACTCTGCACAAAATCAAACTGTTATTAAACGACCGTACTGGATAATATGTCAAGATCAAAAACCGAGAGGAGAGATGCAAGGATCACGTCTAGAATATGGAGTAGTAACCACCTTTCTGTCTACTGCCCGGGATCAATAACCAAGAGGAGAGATGCAAGGATCACGGCTAGAATATGGAGTAGTAACCACCTTTCTGTCTACTGCCCAGATCTTCAATCAATGACAGCGGATCAGGGGATGCCGTGTTGGACCGACCGTCTTGGCTGCCACCAGACTTGATACCTTTTGATTTTGGTGTCCTGAGCGCTGTCGCATAGGACATGGATCCCAGGGGAGATTTGGTGTCCTCCAACGTCAGGTTCATGCTTGCGGGGACCGTCGTAGCCGTGGGGCTTGTATCTCCTCCATAGGGGGACGAGGGACTCAGCTGATAAGCGCTGTCTTGGCTGCTCTGAGATCCCGGCGAAAGGTGAAAGCTGTTGACATCTGTGGAGGGGCCGCTGACCTGGGGTGAAGGGGTATGGATGTAATTGTCGTTAGTAGACCACCACTTGGTAGGAGGAGGGTCGCAGAGATGAAGTAGATCCTCCCCTGCAGGTGGACACTTGAAGGCGCTGAACGATTCCCCCGAGGAGCTACGGGTGTAGTCCAGGGGTGTGTGAGGTGGCGCCAGGATGGTGGTGTCCTCGTCCTGATTGAATGCGCTGTGCTGAGATAAGAAGGGAAAGTTCTCAATGTCTGAATTCCGTGTGCCGAAGGGATTGTCCCGAGATTCCCCAAACGGACTAGGTAGACTTATGTCGTTATTGTTACTGTGCTCGAGGAAATGCGAAGGTGTCCTAGGGCTGGTATCAGATGCATGTAAGACAAGAGAGCCTCCCGCACTGGCCTCCTCGTCAAAAGCCCTGTGAGTGGACTCCACGAGAAGTTCAGGCGGGTTCCGCATTCTCTCAAAGAATTCGTTCCTCATCTGCATTTCTCTGGAGGTTAAATTCTTCACCTCCTTTCCTCCATTTTCCTGGTTGGTGGTCTGACCACTCCCGTTGAACTTATTGTTGTTTCTTTCCTCCATAGGTCTTTCTCCTAACCGTTTGTGCACCTGACCGTTGTTGAAGAACTGCCCGTCGGTGTCGCTGCGATCTGGGCTGAACGGTAACGTCACATCTTGCCAGGGTTCCCTCTCTGATGTCTCCTGATGGTTTCCCAGTTTCACCTTCAGATGAGTGGGTGGCATCTGTCTCAGCGACGGCATTCCCACGGCGCCGCCTGTGTGGAAGTCATGAGGTACGTGACCACCGTTTCTATTGGCTCGATGACCGTCGCCCCCATCGGGGGGTTTCGCATTCCTGCTTTCGTCTTCGCTCTTCTGCGACTGAAGTTGCTGCATCAAAGGTCGGATCAGTTCCTGGAAATGTTCTTCGGTGCCGTCTGATTTTTCCAGCTGACTGGAATCTGCCATGTGGAAGTCCACTCCGCGTAGATTTCTTCCGCTAGGCATCGCCTGATGGCGATCTTGCCACTGCTGCTGTGGGCCGATTCTGAAGAGTTCTCGACCAGCTTTCTCCGATCTGTCTTGAGATGGGGTAGGCACTCTTTCGGTTGGTGGAGATCCGACCAGTCTCGCCTCTCCCAACGAAGGAGGGAGGTGTCCTGTATTGGATATCGACCTCATGCCAGGGGATGCTAATGGTATTGGTCTGTGTAAGGCAAATGGAACACTTGGATCAAGATACTGATATGGAAACACATTAGGAACCATTCGGACGGGTACGGGAATCACAGGAACGTACATGATCCTCTGACCGGTGAATCGATCCACATACGGTGTCGGGCTGACTGATCGGAACATACCCTGAGGGGCAAAGGGCCCCATGGGCATGGTATGTCGCAGCTGACCACTAAAGAGTGGGTTACCGGCCGATGGGGCTCGTACTTGTTGGCCAGGGAATCCAAAGACCATTCTGGCATTACTATGACTGTGAGCAGAGCTGATGGACGATAAGTTCTGTATTACCGGTGCCCCCATAATGTTGTTGAATCGAGGTACAAATTCCTTGGCCATGGGGTTGAGGATGAAAGTTTTCTTCATCTCCACACTAGACAACTGTGCTTTGATGGCTGCATAGGTTGTACCGTGTAGACTATCGTTAATGTGGCACACCTTAATCAGTTCTTCCCATAGCTTCCTATAAACAGGGAGGGAGGGAGAGGGGAAGAGAAAGAAAGAAATTAACTAAGATAATAATATAATAAAGGAAAATTTATGAGAATGCTGATAGAAGCTGGAAATATAGAGCTAAGTCTAGTCCACGCATGAGAGAAAACTGACAAGTACACCTTAATGACATCTAATGCCAGACAATTTTAACAGAAAGCACCTGAATACTGGAACTGTTTTGACCTTTCATAGTATCTGAAGGTACGAAGCACATCATCGCTCATTAACTCAAAAATTTGGGATGTGAAATCGGTCCGAACAAAATAAATGATTGTACCAACAATAACAAAAAGTACTAGACCTGTGGAAATTCAAGTTAGGAGATCAATAATGGCACTGTCTATACAAATGTGAGAATTATCCTCAAATATTAAATCCTCCAAAGAAAATTAATAAAATAAAATAAAAAACCTATAATTTTTGTTCTCTTTTCTGTGGTGACTTCATAGACAGTCAACATACTATCACAAAGATGAACTACAAAAAACGTGGTACAAACCTGCATTTGCCAATAGCACACAACGAAACAGGATCCCCTACGACTGCCACCAGCGACTGGGCGCGAGTGATGGCAGTGTTCAATAGTTTATCGTTGGATAAGAAACCATAATCTGCCTCCTCTCCGGCAGCCCTGGTCAGATCCCCTCTCCTCGGTCTCAGCTTTGACTTTGGACCGACGTCCCTGGGACAGGTATGATGAGTACGTACGGTGCTGATGAACAGAGCACGGAATTGCTTTCCTGGAGATGGAGACAAAATTTTTCAAATTTTCGAGTCAGCAGGACAAATGTTTTGTTCTTTTCTACGACAGAGTAACCTGATATCTAGTTGATAGCTAGGGATAGTAGCCACTTGTATCTCTCAGGTAGATTGAGGGATGACCCAATGATATGAGTGAATTGTATGTGAATTTGATCAGAGTGGATCAAAAATATATAGCTCTGAAATGATAGATTAAAGAAGTATTCTATGGAATACAGGCAAATGAAAAAGGGGTGTCAAGGAACTTCGAGGGACTGTTCAGCAAAATGTTACTTCACATGACACACCCATCCCTGAAACAAAATATTACACACTCCTTCAATGGGCACACCTCATCCAACAACATGAAAAGAGATTGATAACTTAAAGAATGAACAAGCACTATATTCTAAAATTGAATTGAATTGAATTGAATTTGAATTTTTGTCCACAATCGGAAATTCGGCTTACACAGGTCGTAAACGAAAAAAGAAAAGAAAAAAAGAAAAGCAATAGTATAAGTATCAATGGACTGCGATACACATACAGTAATACAAACAAATATACAGCAAGTCCTGCAAATAAGAAACTTATCTTCTCACTTGTGAATTAAATATATGGATAGAATTAGGCACAAAGAGTATCTGTAGCGGGCCCTTAGTGTACGTGGTGGCCATAAACGCAGTCAAGAGCGGTTTTAAATGTAGTGCATGATTGCATGATTTATTTCAATTTATTTTAAAATTAAAAGGAAAATATCAGCAAACCTTGTACATTCATGACTCTCTCCACAGACACTGCATGTAGATGCCTCCTCCTTAGTTCTGATCTGATACGAAATACTTGGTCCGAATAAGGGGTCACCACCCCTATGCTACCATCCTCCATAGGACCCCACTCGGATGGCCATGTCTTATGCAACTCCTGTACCCTCTCTGCGATTTCAAATACCTGGCAGTAAGGAGAAGAAAGGGAAGAAAATAATGAAAATGTTCTGGTCAGAGTTTTACCTCTCTTGCTATGATTTCAGAGTTTAACTTTCTTTCTATGATTTCAGAGTTTTACCTCTCTTTCTATGATTTTAAAGGGTTTTAACTCTCTTTCTATGATTTCAAAATTTTTAACTTTCTTTTTATGATTTCAGAGCTTTAACTATCTTTTTATGATTGCAGAGTTTTAAATTTCTTTCTATGATTTCAGAGTTTTAACTCTCTTTCTATGGTTTCAGAGTTTTAACACTCTGTCTATGATTTCAGAGTTTTGACTATCCTTTCATGTTTTCTAGTAATGTTCAAAGTTGTATGTATTAATCAGCGTTAAGGATCGCCCAAGGTGACAAAAGACTGGAATACTGTATATAGTGTAAACATTGACGGTTGATGGTGCAAAACCTCAAGGCATGCAAAAGACAGGACAGTCCTGATTGTCAGCCTGACACTGTAGCATCGCACCCGTTCACTTCAAATTCATGGCTGGATACCGTACAATCCATACATGTCTCAAAACAATGGTACTCTGGACCTGAAATGCAAATTCCACCTGAATACTTAGATTATGTCGGTCTTTCATCCACCCAAAATAGGTTAATAATTTCCAGGTGCAGGATTTTCTCATATAGTAGACCGTCTTTGTCAACAATGGGGATGGGCCATTTTTGTGTATTTATCCGTGCTGAAATGCAGAATGGTACCAAAGTTTGCAAACATATCAATTTGTCTCAGTAATTGACATTTGACGCAGTAAGTGATCATGTCCCCCTCAGCACGAATGACCATTCTCTACTCAGGAAATGTGGACCTCTGAAAATGCCGTGGGGGCATCATCCTAACCCCATCTGCCCCCCCTTCCCCCTTGTTTTTGGCTTGGTTTCTTGACTTTTCCTTTTTGCTTTGCTGCAGACTCACCTCTGCATTGTTGTAGAATGTAGTGCTGTTCTTTTCCTGGATGTCCTCCCCTTTGGCTGTAAAGAAAGTCAAAGGGTACAACTTTGGATGCGGTGGTTGCTTGCCGGAGGCCAACAGCTTGGCCTCGTAAAACAGCTTGGAGGTGTAATCCACGATGACCTCGTTCGAGCGATAGTTTTCGCACAGAAGAATCTTGCAGGGGTGTTTGACTGGGTACAGGTCGTAGAGTCTCTCAAGTAGAGATATGTGAAGGTTTCTCTCCCTAGCAAACTCGGAGTACACCGTCGGGCTTATCTACATAACGAAGTTCAAGGAAAGATAGTAGACCACATGAAATCACGAACAATCTACTTTTACATGGAATTTGATAAGTGATATGATACTATGGAATATAGCAGAAGGAATAATGAGAGAGAGATGAAAATAATGTTTTAAAAAGACTGCTTATCGAATGCAAATAGCCTGCGAAGCTAGTACAGTTTGTTGGCAGTACATTTCTATTCCAACATTATCTTCATTGACAAATTTGAAACAAACAAAGGCAGAGGAAACATTTAATTTAACTGATCGTGAAAACGAAGCAAGCATTAACGATTGTTCCAATTACCTAAAATTACAGAAAGGAGAATGGCAAAACCACAAAACGTGGCCACAGCTCAATGTTTCAAACATGAGATGAGTGATTCTATAGTATGTGTACCAGTAGGGAAGAGAGACTGAAGCAAACTGAATGCCTCTTAACAGTATAAGCTCCACAATACCAACAATGATTGGAAAGAAAATGAAATCTTTTTGCTGAATGTTGTAAGACCTCTGTACAGTACAGGCTGCTGAGTAATTGATGAAATTAATAGAATGAGAATGAAACGATGATAATGTATGGCGCAGTGATTTTTACCTGCATATAATCTCCAGCCAGGACCACTCGGGTGTCTTTGTTAGCTAACGATAGAGGCATCACAGCTTCACACTCTATAGCTTGTGCAGCCTCATCCAGCAAGATATGAGTGAAAAATCCTGAAAAATTAAAATATTTGAGAGAATATGAAAGTAAGATACGTCATGAAACCTTCGCTTATCCCCCCCTCGCCACCCCACCCCCATAAACAAGTTCAATGTTCCTGAGTGGCACAAATAAGAAAAAGACAGGCAAATAGATAATTTACTTCAAAGAAACATGTTATAAACTGATTTCAGATCTTGCGGTTTTCAGGTCTTGGATTTCCAATAGTCCATTGACATTGTTTGCTAAAACAGAATACAACATAGATCCAATTTCATATTACCTAAGAGGTTCAGCTTCCGAGAAATTTGAGGAGATTACATCAAAACCCCCCAACTGGAGGATTGAATCATTGAAATCAACTCAATTGTTAATGTCTGACAAGTCTTTGTCAGTTTAACATGTCAGAAAAGAAGAAATGCAACATATTTGCTTGGATTTTTCTCTTAAGATACACTTGTCTTGCAAGATCTTTATAATGGAGTCTAGATTACGTCACTATCTGATACAATCAACGTCAAATAGAACTCTTGGAATGATTGTTCGGTAACTGAGACACTGGATTGTGCTGTTAAGATTCAGTTAAGAATGAACACAACAGCTAGTGTTGAGATAGCAAGGAACTCTTGAAATGATTGTTCGGTAACTGAAACACTGGATTCTGCTTAATTCAGATTCAGTTAAGAAAGAACACAACAGCTAGTGTTGAGATAGCAAGGAACTCTTGGAATGATTGTTGGGTAACTGAAACACTGGATTCTGCTTAATTCTGATTCAGTTAAGAATGAACACAACAGGAAGTGTTGAGATAGCAAAGCAAAAAACAGAGAAAAAAGAAAGAGATGTCAGTCCTAAAGAAGATTTGTTTACCTTGAGGGAGGTTTAAGTGGTTGAGGTATCTGGAGGTACTGAGGGTGGCCACTATGACCCTATACTTCTCTACTTCTTCCTTGCTCGGCATGGTAAACCGATCTTCGTTCTCTGACATGTGACAATACAGACGTACAACAGGGTGTACAGTCTGTGTCCACCTGTTCTTGAAGTAAATCCTAAGGGGTCTGGCGGCCGTATTTCCAGCCTCCACGTAGGCATGGAAGTAGTCACGGATATAGAGGTCTGCAGCACTGAGGGGAAATTGAAATTAAAAAAATTTCAAAAGCATTTTTTATTTTGCTATTAGGCTCAAAACAACACCATCCATTTGCAACTGATTATAAGTAGAAGTTACGTCTATTTGGAATGGGGCCTTTCCTCAAATCACAACGGTGTGATGGAAATTGAGGACTGTTATTGTTATATAGTATGGAGTATGCGAAATATTGTGAACATTCTACCTTCTTCTTTGGTACATACTTTTTAGACACATTCTAACCACAATAACATGTAACGTACATTTTACCAACTGCTGAATTATAATAGCCATACATCCAATAAGCCACTTTCCTGCTTACAAACACTCAAAGATATTATATATAAATATATATAACAGACATTTACAGATGTTTCTTTCTACATAAACTTAAAGAAATTTACAGAAATTACACACCACACTAATCATTTCATGGTCTTGGTAAAACAAATTGTGAAGTTAGCAATGTTTTCAGCTGGAATCTTTAGTCTATTTACCCCTGCAACAAAATTCTTGTAACCTGAAGTATCACATAAACAATCCATTAATCAAAACTGCAGAAGTTAGGTCGGTTACTGAAACGTTAAACATGTAAATGAAGATGCGAAGTACAATAATGGAGCACACCTACCTGTTGGAATGGGTGCAGATGAGTATGCGTGTATCCTTCTGCTGTAAGATAAATTTGGTTGCATGAGCTAGAGTGAAGGTCTTCCCGGTTCCGTAAGGACCCACCAGGAACACCGGAGGAAGAGAGATCTCTAGGGGGGTGGATATCGCCATCACTGCCTCCTTCTGTTTCGAATTGATCCTTGGATCCAATTTATCCATCCATTGTCTAAAGGATATCAAAAGAAAACATTCAGGTGTATTTTCTTGGAGCAAGAAAGCACAAAATCCAAATGAGCTCCTTCTAAAGTTTTATACCGATCCCATTGCTATGGCCAGGTGATAGCGGGGAAGCAATGCAAACCAGCATGTGGAAGGTTGTGAATTTTAGCCCTGGCCATCCAAAAGTATGATGGGTGTTCATCACGGAATCCAAGTTTCCCATCTGAAAATGGTCTTTCCAAATTGTTTTAAACATCCAAACATATCTAAACCTGTAAACTGACTAGTCTGAAGTGAAGTGTTAAGTAATAAGTCATTCAACTTCCCCGACTTATCTATATGTGGCTGCTTAAGTGTTGTAAAGTAACTGCTTTCCAGGCCAATTTATTACAATTGAGCAGATGATGAGACAAATGTACTTACAAAAGTGAACTTAAAAAGTGCCAGCAAAAACAGAAAGCTTGTTAAAAAAGACTAGAGATTTCTTGACTTACTTGTCGGGAGTCCAGGGTATTGAAGGCATGATCCGAACATTGGGGAAGAGTAATTCCAAATCAGTGACCTGGTCTACCGCATAATGCCACTCACATAGCGGTAACCTACCGAAAGAGATTGATTGATAGTAAAACTAAAGACACGGACACACCACGAGACAGTAAATATTAATGAAATATGTTCACCAGGGGACATGCCATGATGGCATTGCATAATTCACTCAGGGAATCTCACATTTAAATACAAATAGCATTTCCAAACTACCACCGACACACCCCAAGCAAACACCTAATTCTCAACGCTGTACACAGAGCACAGAGCACGGATAAATTTTTTATAAAGGTTTGAAGACATATCTCAAACATAAAATACCTAGAGCTTAAGAGGAATACATGTTAAAAACATTCAATAACATTCATTGTTTTTAAGAGGAGCAAAAAAGAGAGAGAGGGAGTGGGTGGGGGGGGGGGGGCGAGAGTGATAGCCACAAATATCATTTCTGACAAAAACTAGATATATGTTGGTACAGCTGTTATTTAATATTTTCTGACTCTGTGAAATTTGTGAATTCACAATATTAAGAGTACTCCCCAAACACACACCCAAATATCAGCTGTCTAGATGTCAAAGGGAAACACCAAACATCATTCAATTTCTTATCAAGTTGACGGAAAAAAATTAAAGAATGTCAAAATGATAATACCACAATATTCTCTTAGTTTTCTTCTTTTAAATCGTGATGAATAACTTCCTCCAGAAATTAAAACATAATATGTAAGTCCCACAGAAAAGGTCCCACTGCAATGGAAAGGCATTTCATAACAGGTTTTAATTAACTTGCAGAGCAATACACTAACATTTATATTCCTCATTTTGTACTTTCTCATCACCTTCTTTTAAGTCTTTTGTTTTTACCCCCATTTTAATCCTCTCATCTAACAATGTCTTAAATTTCATCTCCTTTACCTGTTCAACTGAAACTGGAGTTCCACCTCCACCATATCATCCGCCTTTAAGCCGAGCTCCTCGACGCACAATTTTGAGAACCTGAAGTAAATTGCATCTTTGCTCTTCTCCTCAATCAGGGCTTCATAGACGATGGAATCCAATCGGTCGTCCTTGACTGTCGCTAGGAGAGCAGAGTTGCAGTTGTTGAGGATCAGTCTGCCTCCCATTGTGTCACTTGATAGTTGATTGTTCAACTTCAAGAGGGCAAAGAGTTCCCCGCCCTGAGCGTATCTTGCCCCAGCCCCTCTGGATGGAACCAGTAAGAAACTGCTGATGATGTGCAAGCTTGTACGAACATTGTACCTGTGTAGCAGAAGAGAGACATGAATCTAGCACAGTTTCAGAAAGGTCTATTATTAACCCCTGCAGTAATCCTTATTTTAACAGTGAGAAAATAACTAACAATATTTAACCCCAAGTCCTTTCTTAAATGAGAAACATTTTTATTCACTTCTGATGAAGCATTGACCTATGGAACACTCCCAAAGGTAAATCTAGAAGACTGACACCCCCAACAAACAGGGGTGATAGCCTTCCTATCAGTGTTCGCATTAGGACGTGCCATTGCGGGATTCATTAAACATCTGCTAAAATCCCGCAGAGAAAATATTCCAATGTGGGCATTTCCCACACCTTTTTAGCTGCCTAGACCAGCCAGTGATACAGCAGAAACACCCGCAGATATTTAAACCAAGAGCTCAATAGGTTACTTTGGTTCCTTGCTTAATGGAATATTAAAGTGTTGTATGTCATCACCCAAAATCATATTTATGCCCACATGTACCAGCTATTAACTAACACTTGTATACCAAATTTGGCTACAATTCGACTTAAGGTTGCCGAGTTATTGGAAAGAATAGATTTTACGTTTGACCCCATAACCTCCTTAATATTCATGAGATCAGCGCCAAATGTGATATGGCACACCTTCTCACTATAATACATCTACATAGTAATTATGATAGATATCCATCACTCCCTTGTTATCGCAGACTCAAGCAAGTGTCACAGACACATGGACACACACATGCACACATACATGCCAACCTGACTTAAAAGGTTCCTTTGCTCCAGCAAGCAACCAAAAATCCTGCAGGAAATTGTTGGGAAATGGGGGTGGGAGATCCCCCTTTGACTTCATTTTCCAGTGCAAACACTGCTACCCATAACATCACTCAGTAACATTAGCGACTAGGAGGTCTGTTGCAGACTTTTCATTATTCAATACATTACAGTGAAAACCATGTACGTATGCATATGACAAGAGTAGTCGGCAGTTGTTCCACACTCCCAAGTACATATTACACTACTGCATTGCTTATGTGCAGGGTTAAGTACACCATTAGTCTGATAAGATAAACCCATACATCAACGATGGTTCTGCGTACTTGGACATTTCCTTAAACTGTGTCAGCTCTTCTATGTAGAGAAGTTCATGCATTCTCGTCTTGTAATTGTTTTTCATGAGATATTTCTCCAATACCGACTGCGGTATCAACTCTTCCTTGGAACGTGGCGGACGGTACTTGCATCTCAGCTCCTCGTCCTCTTCCATCCCAAAGGCCGGCTTTGGCGAGAACTCCACCACCTTCTTCATCGTGTTGTCCCACCGGTCCCCGACGCTGAAAAACTTCTCTCGGGCATCCTCCAGCTTCTGCTTGTCCGACGCCGACACGGAATCGGCACTGACGCGTTTCATGACGTAAGGCTCGCCGCCGAAATCGAATACAATGCACTGACGGAAGGTACCAAATATCTGAGAGGTAAACTGAAGTTTGACTCGGTACACATGGTCTTTGGTCTTGTTCTGAGGGCTGTGTTTGGATGGGATGGTCCACTCCTGACAGAGGTTGGGTATATCCTGCTCGCTCTGGCGCCTGGAGTCTCCAAGATATACGTGGGTAATATTGAAGTGAGGTCGGTGTACGTCGTGGAGCAGGGCTATCCTGTGTAACGATCTGTTTCCCTATAGGAGAAGGTCAAATGGAGTGTCAAACTATTTTCTGAATGACAAAGAGTTTCAATCTAAATTTACCATGCAAGGATCTTTAAATGAAATATTCTCTGCTGCAATAATTTGTCAAAACTTCATAATCCTTATCTATTCATA
>KN882793.1:82550-110463 GCA_000934455.1 Apostichopus parvimensis
TGTTACTAGATAACAATGGTAAAGTACCAACTAATGATACCTGTTGCGGTTACAAACAGGGATAGATTTCTGAGAACAAGTGTGTTCAGAGGATGTCCCAGTGTGCTGATTCACACCGTCGCTACAAATAACATTTTTCTCTTGACCTTTGAGAGAACAGAGTCTCACATTTCAGCAAAGGAGACACCAATGAGACACTGTTTTAGCAAAGTCTGCAAAAAGTTATGTGTACCCTGTAACTATATACTGTCATCAGCATATCCCACATTGATGTTTTTTAAGTGGATGCTACGTAACAAAGAGTAGGAGTATATTCAAAGTAAACCTTACTCTCTGAACCTAACATGGGACATCACAATAAAATAGAGGGTCCTTTCTATTTATACATCAATGGGTAAGATGTGTAAGATGTGAGGGTGACACATGTCTCATGTTATTTTTACACCATTCTACAGAGACACCTACTCTAATGTCCATCACAGATGCTCTAGCTAATTCCTAGAGTTTATCTGTTACTAAAGCAGTCAATAAGACAATTCCAAACCTACTGTAACCTACTCCTGACCTGTCTTATGTACCTCCTCACACCCATTACTCTCCCTCTGCCATCCAACCCCCTCTTCTGCTATATAGACAGCAATTATATCTTACTCACATGCTGGAGTACTTAAATATCAGCATATCTTTCCCACCAACATCAGCAGTTATCATGCATTATCATTATACTGATACAGGGTCCAGACTTCAACAATGAACTTCAAAACTCACTTCTACTTTTTCTGTGGTCATCAGGTGACAGCCCTCTGCCTCCATGAAGCCGTCTCGCCCTGGAGTGACTGCTTGAAGGTTCCCCAGGGGTGCGCTTTGAGGCCTTGGGACTTACAGTACTGGCTGGATGCTCCACCATGCTACCGGCACTGCTCCCATTACTAATAATAGCTGAGGACTTGGAACTCTAAAATAAGAAAATAACAACAAAGCAAAAACATCAAGTCATAACAAGAGACTGCAAAGTTCTGTTGAAATTTTACAGTTCTGTACTGTACTGCAGACATGATCAAAACAACTTTTTCCAGTTTTCTCAAGTGTAGCAAGATCAATACTGGCAAACTTTATTGACAAAATAATAATCTCACAAATTAGTTATCAAAATCACATGCACAGCCCAGTGCAAATGTGTGTGTCTTCTCATATACTTAAAGAACAAGATAATACAGTATGAATAACAACAAAATAGCACAGACACCAAAGCATATAACATAAAAAACAAAAAACATAATTTCCAAAGGAATTTGTTTCCAGGAAGAGGACTTAACACAACCTGCAACTTCCATTTTCTCAAAAAAATACATTCCACACGAGCAAAGTCTGATACTGCTGTATTTCCACTGGCAATCAATACCTTTCTTGGAATGAGACTATTTCTAAGTTGCACTTTAATTGCAAATATTTATTACCTTCTTTTATTCTCTGAAACAACTTTTCTACATCAACTATATAACAATCTCGAATATCATTTACCTATCATTTGTATCATTTGTAAGTCAGGACATTAAGTAAGCACTTAACTGATTTCAAAGAAACTTCATCCCACAAAGATTTAACTCAACTCACATATATTTCACAGGAAGTCCATACTTGCCTGTAAACAATTGCTTGTACAGTACAGCTGTACTGTAGACGGAAGTACAATGTACGTAGGACCATACATAATTTACGAGGTAATTTCCAGAAGTAACGCAAATAGGGATGAGTTAAGTTTACACAGCTATAGACAATAGACCTACACAACTTCTACACAATACTGCTGTAAAGTGTTTCAAACAACCAAGAAATTCTATTATATATTTTTTTTCATATTTTCTTTACTGGTTTGTTTATGAGAATGTACAAACCAAACTTTCTTTGTATCATTCAAACAACCACAAATATTTTGGCGTTGTTAAATACGTAAGCAATTGAAAAAAAAATTGCTATATTTATGATGATGAATTTTAACTAAAGATTGGCCAGAGCCTTTATGAGTTTTTGAATATAAATTGCTTACGATGGATCAAAGTACACATCACGAAATGCAGATCTCTGTTTGTTCCAGTATATATGGAATATAGCAATTGATATAAAGATGATCCACTCAGAATTTCCCTTTAATATAGATTGCTAGAGTACAAAAGGATCAAGCCCAATCTTGTCAACAATTGTGTCAACAACTGTGTCAACAACTGTGTCAACAATCTTGTCACCAACTGTGTCAACAATTAATCAAACTTTCAAATTCAATTTCGTCTAACATTGCCCTTCAAAATGATAAACACAGAGTCGTTGACTTAAAAATAATAAAGCCAGGTTGTTCACATTTTGAGATTGGAAAGAGGCTCTGATGTACAGTTCCACACTGGAGATCAAGTGAGAACTAGATGTGAACTCATTAATGCATACCTTACTCAGGATCAGACAGGATCCACAATTGTGATCTGCCTCTTGAGGAAGGATCCTGGGTGACTAATCAAGACTGTAGTACTGCGGTCTGCTGTTACATTGCCCGGGCATCTAATTCAGCATGTATACACACAGGGCAGTACGTACAACACTGTAATATGTTACTACTGTACTGTACAGCACTGAATCTCTACTTGTACTATGTAAACAATCATCATTATGATCTTCTTGTGCTCTTACATAATGGAGAGGGTCCTAACTCCAAAAGGGTGATCAAGAAAGGGATCATCTCCCATTACATGCCCTCGTCGGTCCGGCCTCTGCATAGACTAGCGCACTGTCATACAATTATTACTGTTATAGGTACTCGATTTGTAAACCATCATAGTGACCGCAATTTGCTCAGATTGCTTAAATGCCAAGTTCATTCTCAAACTTGGATGTGTCTGGGTCCTGATCCCCCTTGCTGCGGTTTATATCAAATGTAAACAAGGCCAAACCTTAAAAGGACAATCTTGATGAGATTTTGGCTCATGTTCAAACTGGAGAATGCACGGTCCTTTCTTTCTTTCTATAGGATTTTACTGCGGTATTCATCATGACCATATATATAGGTTAAACTTAAGTTATTCCTGGTAGATCAAGGTACTGTACCATGCAAGGTTACACATTATGTTTGCCTGTTAACAGTGTTATGTATTTGATCAAACACAATCTCTTTTGTTTCAAAACTACCAGCAATACATTGTACTGTTACGGGCAAGGAGCCAACATCTTGTTGCTCATGCCAACTTACATTTAATGGGAAAGTTAACAACCCTTGTCCTGCTTTTTCAAATGATCTCGAACACAAAAAAGAAAAGAAAAAAAAAGGGCTCTCTATATCTAATCAGAGTTATTGAACTGGACTAGTTTTTTTCTTCAGAGATAAATTTCTTGACTGCTGATATGTCGTTGTGTTATATTGCAATAAAGCGCTTCACCAATCACGGGATATGGCATTAGAAGAATTCAGAAGGTCGCTATATACTGTTTCAGTTATGAAATTAACAAAAGCAACTTGGATTGTTTTGTTTTGTATAAGCCCTTAATTGTCATGTTCAAACAATAGGTACAAACCACACAGATGCCAGCTGTATTGTCATCAGAAAACTATATTTCTGTTTACAAAGACAGTAATTGCCTCCCAATAACACCAAAACCTACAGCGCAAGTTTATAGCCTACAGAATTTCCAAGAACAGAAGAGAAACATTGTTTGGGGAAATTTTGGTTAATTTTTTTTTCTTGTTGGCACCATAACAAAGGTTCACAATTCTGTCTAATGTACATTAACTATATCATACCTGATACACCAGGGGCAAGAAACTCTGTGTATCACAGTGTATCTACTTAAATTGACTTTTTTTTGTTCCTTTCTTTTTTCTGTCTTTATTTGTTTGTACAATTCTAAAATTTCCCAGTCTCAACAGTTTTAACATTGCCAAGAAATGAGTCATTTCATAAATATACAAAAGTACAAAGTTTGACACTTTTGAAAATTAAATTTTATTTTGAAGAAACAAAAGGCTACAGTAGCAGACAAAGCAATTGCGTTAAAGCACAACTAGTCTTGTACCATGCTGAATTGACCAGGGTCTCTCAATTATGAAAGTCTCTATAAGGTGAGTACAGTAACAACAGTAAACTGCCCGCTTGCAATGGGGTTTCATCAATTAGAAATGTCAGTGAGAACCGTTACTGCAGCATGCAGGAAAACCTGGAATGGGCTAAATTAATCTGCTAAAAATATTAAATTGTGATGTTGTGTTTTTTTTTTAACCTTTCTTCACCCCTATTCGATTCTTCTATTGTGTTGACTGTACTTGGTACATTTGTGAAAGCGATCTAAAAATAGACTTGATTGCACATCCTACAGAATTAGGGATGTTTACTGAACCAGTGTTGCTGTACTGTATGGTCAGGTGGATAGAGACAGTGTGGCATTTAGAAGCTATGTCACCTGCTTTAGCATGTGGGAGGTGGTCATGGAATCAAGCCTTGCAGGCCAGCTAAAGTAATTAAGGTGGGTTTTCCATCCAGGTGCAACGTATGGTTTCCCCCATCTGAAATAATCTTCCAAATTGTAGGGAAAAAAAAACCAACATGAGCCACTGTAAAACTGTAAATTGAACAGCCACCCTGACATGAAGTGTAAGTTATACTCTAAGTCATTTAGCATCTCCACCATGCACATGTGGATGCTTAGCACCGTAAATAAAACCCTTTCTCCATGCCGACCTTTTTCTTCTTATTTCACTTCCAAACATACACAACTACACAATATTCCACTTTTCACAAATGCAATGTCAAGAAAATTTGTGCAGTAACTTCTCATTCAGAGACCTGCTGTGGAACTGATTTAAGTTACTCCTAGGTCAAGCAACTTCTAACCAACAATATCTACAGTCAAAGAAAATTATGCTCATATTAGATTTGTGACTTCCCTTTTTAGGGTTGATTTCTTGTAGCTATATATAGTGTGTCATTTTTTACCCAAATTTCTGAATTAAACTGGGGAACAGTATGTGTGTAATGCATGGTACTGTAGATTTCTGAATATACCGAAGCATGCAGTAGTTTGAAGAGGGATCAAGTCATTGACATAGACCTGGCTAGATACGTAGATCACTTCCGAATAGAGTCATGCTTTTACTATACTGTCCCTGGGATATTTACTGACCAATTTCCCTCTCTTAACCCACAGCTTTGTTCCTCCCTCCTCTTTCAAATCCCCTCTGAAATAATGTTCTATCTTGTTGAGTAACAACCTTTTCTCAAGGTTTCATCAGGCTCAACATTGTGACATTCATGAAGTAGACTAAAACCATGCACTCAAGTAGCTTTAATATACAGTATTCATGTGGTATGAACGGATTGCTATAAATAACTTCAAATATATCTGCTTTCACAATGAGTGCTCCTTCCTTGATCTGAGAAACTAACAAAGTGTTTTGTTCTCCAGTGTATTTGGGCTTTCTAGGGTTTGACATATATTAGCTCTTTCCCAAACTAGAGGAGACTTTATGGTAAATACTTCCTTCAACCTATACATTTCATTGGGGAAAGCACAATCAACACTTTACAAGTATTTACTGTAACAAAGGTCACATATTGTACTGACTCAGACACTCAATGCTGCAAGGCTCTTTGTCAAAATAACAAATCTGAGGTACAGCAGTTCAGTATCTTTTTATATTTTGTAATCAATATACAGAAGATAATTGTACAGTACTTCCATATCAGCATTCCATTTATGCATGTCTGCAGATCTGTTCATTTAATTTTACGGAAACTTCTTTAAAAACACATATTTGTGCATCTTGATATGAGGTACAGTAGTTAATAATTGCTACGGTTTTCAATGTATGCATGGCCCCACAGGTCTCTCCAAAGAAAGGTTCCAGAGAACAAAGTCCTGGTTAAAGGTAGAACATTTTCTGTAATATATCTTCCAAGTATCGAAAAAGCTTAAAAATACTTTGTTTTGCATTAATTCTTAAATGCACTGCCACTAATTTGAGTATCATCTCTGAATATATATTTGGCTATCATCCAGTTAGGAATCCTCAACCCTCCAATAATTAAGTTGTTTTTACCTATTGCTTAGGAAAACTAGAAACACAATCTAAAAATGATACGATTTTTGGCTCGAAATGTATCTTTTAAGTGCACAAATTAATCATTCAGTACACACACAGCTTTTTACGAACAACGTATTAAAGTCGACACTCGACACTGGTGTGACATGTCTATGCGAGAGTCGTCTAATCCAAACCTTATTTCTTTCTCTGCTTTAATAAGATCATTTGACAAACCGCCCCTTTAGTAAGATTGACGTACATTTTCGCCACTGCCCACTTCTTCACTTTCAAGGTTATTAGTCAGAAACGTTAGCCTGTTGTGTTACGTAATCAATTCGCCAAGCCTAGCGAAGTAAACCAGCATGGAAAAGTCACTTGCACAGCTCAAATTTCCCAAGATCTACCACGAGAGCCTACTTAAATGCCCGAGGCAGGTAATTTGTTATGTCAGTTGTATTAAAGGGCGCATTTTCGAATGTTCAATCAAAATAAATACATTTTTCACAAATTTAAAGGTTGTCCATACAAGTTTTAAAATTTTTGAAACCAGATCAAGATTCAACATGACATTATGATTTTATGATAAATTAACAAATTCCACAAACTATAACACCTGCACGTGTACTAAGATATTTTGTGATTTTCATATATTTCATTCAGTGGATCCGAAATTTGTATCTTGAATTACCGTAATGAGCTACATTGTAACTACCACTGCTGAAACGACACAAACATTTCAAAACAAGGTATCCATAAATAAAAAAAATACATGACAATAAATACTTGCATTTCAACAGGATTATCAGTTAAAATTAGTAACCATTTCTTATCCACTTTGTTCCGCCTGAAGCACACCATAACTGCCCACAAATGATTAAAAACCACACAGTATACTGTATACTTAAGCTCAGACTATTTACGAGACGTCGAATATAAACATAAAACTATCACAGAAGATTGATTTATGAATTTCACTGGGTATTTACAATTATGTTTTTTTTGTGTTTTTACTCATAAGTTCCATACTCTGGTGGTCATAAATTAGGTATAGTTAATTCCAATATACTGATCATAAATCCACAGAATTAAAAAGTAATATTTTGAATAGCCTGCAGCACATTGTTTTGATCTGTGATAGTCCAAATATTCCCTACATCAAGAAGATGCCACCATTTTGATAAAAGGGAAATCAAAATAGATTTTAAATGAGCTTTTGTCCTCTCCATTATTAAAAAAAAACATCAAATGTCACCAAATCCAATTTTGTTGTATTAATCAACGTCACATAAGATAATGAGGAATTTGAGGAAAATGTTTGGAAAGTAATAATAATAATACATTTCATGCTTTGCCTAGACTTACCATACTTTTTTGAGTGAACATCATACATACAATACAACTAGGCCTACATAATTAGCATATAAGAATCTGGGCTGGAGATCATTTCATCTTAAACTGTTAACAACAGATGATTACCCAAGTTTCCAACTACCACTAAATAATGCACCTTTGAATGGGAAGAGCAACACAGAACATTTCAATTTTAGGGAACTTACTGTAACTGAATATGTTGTCAATCTATTAATGCTACCAAATGTAACCAAGCTGTTTTTAAAATGAAAGTAATATGGTTCGATAACATGGTCATAAAGCTTTTCCCAGTTTCCCATGGGATTAGCAGTACAGTATATCAACTGTATGAATACCAAACTTAAGGCAACGTACAATTACTCTGTAAATTTTGTCCATTGTGCTGCCGGTACCGTATTTACTGTACAAGAATGCGATGACTAAACAGTAGCGTTTTACTTTGCTTACGAATTTCAAAGTTGTCCCTGTTACTGTAAAAGACCCTGCTATTTAATTCTTTTCAAATAATATAGTTTAAAAATATTGCAGCCGGCACATTTCATATCCAAAATTATAATTGACAGTATTCTTACTTGGACCCCCCATAAAGTGGGGTTACAATAGAGTTTGTGGTGATACTGATAAAAAACATCAAAATAGCTCCACAAGAAAATAAAACCAGGCGTGAAAAATGAAGTTTGAAACACTTCCCAATTGGAACAGATTTTCAGAATGATAGATTGGTTAGTAGGAGGTCAGTGACCATAGATAGGGTCATTGACAATGCCAATTTAGTCCAGAGTTTTATATGGGACTTCTTTCGTGGGTTCCTCTACCGATTCCAGCAAAAATACTTACATCTAAATTGGTTAGTACATCTTTATTGTCTTCCACTAGTTGCTTTAATCTCTGATATTCCTTTATAGCTTGAAAATTCTGAAAGGCAATAAGAGAAATATACCGTATGACATCAACAAAACCAAATAATGTAGATAAATGATCAAGTATAAAGAGCGGTGAAAATGATTCTTCTTTCATAGAATGGAAACAGAAGAAACAGATTGCATGATCCATACTACTTCCAATTCTCAGTTAATTGTCAAATTTTCCCATTATTAAGAATTTTATCGCTGAGGTTGTGAGGAGACACGTAAGCCAGGAAACAAAGTAAACACTAAAAGTACTGTACAAACTTGATGCAACACACAGTAAGTTGTCTGGTAAATGAAGCACTGGGCTGAGGCTCACATTGGTTGTCGCAGTTGAGATCAGAACCAAATGATGTTTGACTCATTATACGGAAACGAGGATTAATTTAAACGTTCAAATTTTGAAGGCTGTGCATTTTGTCTTCAATATTAAAAATACTGTGATTCCTATGTACATCATAGAGATACATCTTTGTACCTGTAAGGCACTTTGCCCAATTTGTATGGCATTTCGTTGATTCGATACCTGATGCATTATTCCCTGGAAAAAGTGGCCAGGGTATTAAAGGTAATCAGTATACTGGCCCCAAATTATAGCATGCTATAATTGCTAGAACCTTTCAAAAAGTATTTTCCTGGAGGTCTTTACTCTCCAAATTGTTCTCAGACATTTTTTAAGGAACACACAAGATGACTGAATATCCAAGTGAGGACAATTTCCTTGACGGTTGTAATAAAAACAGTTCAAGAATTTTGACCAAAGGTGACCATATTTGAATATCTAGCATATATTGGGGCCAATACAGCATACTGTACCTTTGAAAAGCACAAGGCAAAGTGAAGAGTTGTATCAACTTACAGTGATGTACCTGCATTTTGAGTATTCAGTAACTTCCATAAAAAAAATTGAATCAAATGGTAATTGGGACTACCGCTTTAGTGTGCATGACTGACCAATGATATTGAGGGTTACCAGCACTTTACAATGTACAGTAAATTGCTAGAACTTAAGACTCCAAGTCCAAATGGGTCAGAATTTGCGCGATACAAAGAACATAATTATTAAAGGTTGTGTGATTATTTTTATTTTAGTATAGTGCACCCTGGTACCAAAAAAAAAGGGTCGTTTAGACTTCTTTACATAAATGACATACAGAGTAGCACAGTATCTGTTTTAACTTAGGAAATGTCACAAACATTTATAAGTTGTTTTGTGCGTCTTGTTTGACTTGCAGACTTAGAATCCACTGTATGTACAGTCCTGACAATAAACAGAGAAACCACTTTAACCTGGAATTTTGGAAATAACGTGCAGTCAATTAGCTGATACCGTGCGTACAATAAGGCTCTGTGCTAGACTAAGTCTGTAACATTAAGTATATATAAGGATTCCATTGTGGTAGCAGCACGCTGCACGCTTGGCAGCTAATTGGTCAGACATGACTCTCAGTAACTGTTGACCGAGATTTGCGATTTTGCTTCCAAGAAAACGAAACTTCGTCAAGGCTCGAAGCATATTTAGCAATAAACTAAAAGCGGCACTAACAGATCTAGTGAATCTTGTACAAAGAGGCACGCAAATTCATGTTTACTGATAATCATGCAGCTACATGCAGCTACAGTACATGCAGTCAGGGACGGGCCTAGGACTCTTAAAAGGATGGGATGTGGCCCTTGGGTTGTTGAAGGCATCTCCCATAGAGGGGATTCTGAGGTCTTCCCTCAACCCCTAAAAATATTTTCAGAGGTTAAATGGTGAATTTTGGGAGGCATAAAATAAGTGTATTATTCCCTCAAACAACATCCTAGTTTATACAGTTTATATGCTAATGATAAACTGCTATTGAGATATTGTGAGGCTGAAAAGATTGTGTGCACACCCACACTCCAACCCCACTGGATCCTTACAAGTCTAACAAAACAGTGCTTTTCAAGAACCCAACCGATAACACATATCAGAATATCATGATCTCCTAGAGCTTAAAGTTTTGATTGAGGCACTTATTAAACCTACAGTATGATGTACATGTACAGTCACTTGTAGGATGTTTACCAACATGAGTCAAAACATACACAAGAGTTGACAGTCATTATAAGACGGGCAGATGGTACTGTAAACTTGTTCAGAACTTCAGATACAATGTGTTTCCATTTGGAAGGACTTCCTCCAGCTGGCTTTCCAGATGTTTTCAAATCTATTATCCTCCATACTGTTCAATTAGACCACTCTTTTTTATACATGATGACCTTTGCATTGTTCTGCGAGGTCACTCCAAAGACAACAAGGTCATTCGCCCATCCCCTTTATATACATTTGCTTACATTATGGCACTGTGATGAAATGGGGCATACATATATCATGGAGGTAAAAACAGACCTCCATGCATATATATACAATATCCCTAACTACCTATCTAGGGAATCCAATCCTGCAACTGTGCACACAATGCCATGTGACCACCCACATTTTTGGTAAACATTTTCAAGTTACGAGTATAGGTGATACAAAAGGGAAGGAAGCTGGTGTTGTTGGTATGAACTCATACTCTCAAGGACGATTCATCTACTGCACAGTACTGCACAAACAGTACAGTAGAACTTTGTATGTAAACAGTACAGTATGTACTGTATGGCCACTGTGACCAGCACATCTAGACATTTAATGTATACATGCATTAGTTGTACAGTCATTCAATAGACTTAAGTCTAGGTTGTGTAATGTGTATGAAACTGAACTAATATGATCAAAGCAAATCAGTCATGAATATTAACACATAATCAGTCTTAACTGATAATTAAAGGTACGTTAAATTGTTAAAATTATTGCAATCAATTTGGTGCCTCTAAACAAAATTAAGAAAATTTAAATTAATAAAAATAACTGTTTTAATTCAATACAGGACATTTTGATCCATTTTTGGGAAGAAAGTTTCTAGTTCAATATTTATACCTGTACAGTAATCTTACTGTTTCATGTGCAATCTTTCTGTGAGTAAAACCTAGTCTTCAGAAATATAGCATACAGTATTCAAGTAACGTACGGGTAGTTCTTCATCGGACTGCTACTGCTAAATATTTATGTAAAATCTGACTTTAAAATTTGCTGAAACATGAATATATACAGCAAAAGTATGTAAGTTTACCAGAAATTACGTTTTTGTATGACAACCAGGATGTTTCCGTCCAAACAGAGATGTGCACTAGTGATTCATTTCATAAAAGAGAGATCGTTTTACCTGCTAAATATAACACTTCTTCGGGCACCCAGTCGTAAAGGAGTAGTTTACAGTAGCTGGATTAATCTTTTTAATTATGAGTCATTTTCCCAGATTATGTTACTTTTTGACAGGATATGCAAACATTTTCTTGCAGAATGTGAACTATGTACTAGATAAAACCTAAACATTCTTCCAGGGAGTCGGTTACCATGGATGGCCTATGAAGTCACCATGGTAGAAGCTCTTGGAAGCTTGAATTACATACATGTTTTGTTTCTTCTTGATTTATCCTAATAGATACATTGGGTAATGTTTCTTTACACAGTAGCTGTCATTGTTATGTGTATTCACAGTATGCTGCTTCTATATTATTTCCTCTACATAGACTACATGGATAATTAATGTTAAATATAATATTTTTTAAAGGAAAATAAGAAAAGATATTTACAGCACAACTGCTATGATGACAGTACAGTAGATGCCTCTGTTGATGTCAGATGTATGTAATCACAAAAACTCACCAACTTTAAAAAATGCAGATCTTTGATATATATACAAAGTGCTATGAAGAGGGCCAGGCCAAATAGAGATGTTAGTTTACATGAATTCTTCGAAACATTTAAGACTTCCATAAGCTCACTAATTATGCAAATTATGGCATAATACCTGATATTTAAAGGTTTGGGAACTTATGAACGACGATAATTCCTGTCTCCTGTCTCCAACTTATAACTGCACTCTCCCTATCTGCCTAAGCTAGATGTAAGCATAGATGGAAAAGTGCAGATATAGTGTGGAGACAGTTAAGAGAAGCTCGAGATTCAGTCAATTTAATGTTGCATTACATATTGGCCAATGACGTTCATAGCTTTTAAATATTCATATTATGGGCGAGGTTTATTTGGATCCCAACGGAAAATATCTTCGAGAAAAACAAAGTTGAAAGTTGTAAATTTTTCGACTTTTATGCCACCATTTGAAGTCAGATTTGAATAGATAAGCTAGTTATGTATGTCGTTATGGCATCGTGGAATCAGTGAGGTTGAGAAAAACCATAGAAAAGGACGCAAAATGCTGCTTTAATATTCAGATGGCCCCATCTGTGACATTTGAAAGCTATACTCTGTTTTTCTACAGGTGCATTGCCAAGGAAAAGCAATGGAAGCAAAGAGTTAATTATATATAAAATATGAACTACTACAGACCTGACATTCAATTACGATATAAGTGCAAATTTCAGTCGTTTTGGAGCCCTCTGTCAATCAACATTGTAAATTTTATAAAAAGCATACTATTTACTCTGCTATCTATGCATTGCCTTGGAAAAGCCCTCCCCCCCCCAAAAAAAAAAACCCACAGACTACTGTACTACTGTAAGTCCCAACGCAGAACTTTATGAAGGAATATTCGCCCTTTCCTGACCACCTACCCCACCCCCCTCCCCCAATTTGATGTTTTCCATCAGCTTTTATATCTGGTATGACTTTTTCACCACCCAGACAAACATCATCATTATTACCTGTACATACTTTACATACTGTACAGTAGGCAGTATTTCTACATGTTGTACACTGGTATGGTATAGTAAATTGCACGACTGGTACTTATTTGTCAGTTTCTTTCTCACTTTTGCAGACCTGCTGTAGAGATTGTTTGCTGCTTTTTTTTTCTTTTTTTTTAACAACTTTTTGTTCCTTATTTTTCCTGCTTGGATTCTGTCCAAACAAGCACTGAAAAAGTTTAATATAACTTCCATATTTGGTAAAAAATGTGGTACATGTAATTTCTTTGAACTGGAATGCTAAACAAACGTTTTCTTGTTTACAACGTACAGTAACTTCCAGTATGTATATGACAAAGTGGCAACTGTTCTGTACTGTTCAATTTACACAATGGTTTGAAATTTGGTATGCAATCCTGCTAGGTTTGTATACCGTACACAGAACTTTACATAGCTACAGTTACTCTCTTTGTCTTTTTTTCTAATTGGCTTCTTTTGTCACAGCTTCTGTACTAAACAGTTGTCCCAGCCACTGGCAGAGCCCGTTCATGAAAACAAACCACATAGTACTCATTTAATGCCTTATTAAACAAATTTACAGAACCTTAACTACTTTATAATACACCACACATTTTGTATGAATTGACTATATATTGTATGTGTACACATACTGAAGCACCCAAGAAGAAAGTACAATACCTACAGACCGTATAAGGTATGTATAGTACTGTATGAGTCATACAAATGCCACAAAATTAGGTCTGTTGTCTCTTTCACCCTTGGTGAGCCAGTACAAAGGTGAAATTATTTCAATTTTCAACGCAAACGATGCTTTGGAAATCCCTTAAAAACTTTGTACCCTCTACACCTATACTGTACAAAACATTCTACAACATGACTACTTCCACAATACGGTAGCTCGGGCTTAAAGGGTGTGAAGACTCATGCACAAAGAAACGTCTCATGCCGGTAATCTGACATAGTTTCAAATGAGGTGTAACACAAGTGTTAGACACCACCATCGATCCCAGAAAATACACACACAGCTTGCTACCATCTGTAATTAGACACTAGTGTACAGTCAATAAATACAGCTATGGTCAATACCCACAACACAGTGTACATAGCAGCGATGGACAACTCAGGTCCAGATAAAAGATAAAAAGGTATCACGTTTCATTACTGTCTGCATTTTGTAGCGACAAGAAGAAAACTTCACTTGCAAGCAACGGAAAGTTAACTTTTACAGAGCGCGGCACACGGTTTGGGGCGAGTCTTCAATGCCTTTAAGTCGGTCTAGAGTCGGGCTAACTTGAGTAGGAGATGAAAACATGCAGCTGTAAGTGCAGCATCTGGATGCTCCCATCGCAATTATATATATAGTAGAAATAAAAGAGAAAATATAGCAAATGGTCGCAGGTTGTTCGCAGCTTTTCAGAATTTTCCCTTGCTTATATGAGACATTTGCATTTAAATTGTAATGAACTGTCCCATTTGACAAATATTGCAATGCATGTCTAAAAATTAAGCTTGGAGGACTTAGTAAATATCAACAGAAAAACAGTACTGAGTATTAAACAGTAGTGTTACTGACGCAGTGCAAGTGATCCATATGGATGGTATACAGCAGTGGCATGGTGGGGATTCTTTTAAATGACATGCTTTTTAAGACTTTCAATGCCTATGTAAAATTTATGTCTAATTTTGTACTCCAAAATTAGTTGCATCTGTAATGTGAATGTACCATAGGCATTGATCATTTTTAAATTTCACAGCTCAGGCAAACTAGTAACCCTACCCAATCCAGGTCAAAACAATATATGTACTGAAAAATAATAAAAACAAGCATTTTCGTCAGTGTGCAACTATGACATCATACCTGTTTGCTTCAAGTTCAATTTTGGTAGGAAATCAGATAACTTCAACGGCCAAGATCTCACATACGGAACATAAGCATCGAATGCAAATTTCACCAGAACGCTTAGATTATGTCCATCTTTAACATACTGTATCAAACTTTGAAGTTATTTAACCGTGACATACACATTGAGAGACTTGCTCACATACTTCACGTTTGAGTTTTTCTTTCTGTTGCTATGGACAAAATTATGAAACAGTTACCATGGTAAACATGATGAAACTTCCAAAGGTGTGTCATAATAGTTACTGCGTCACAATAGATCTCGGGTGTATACTGTATATCACACTTTCATCACTTACAGAACTTTGTTGTTACGTAAAATTTCCTACACTAAGCTGTACTTCAGTACCGACTGTAGCTACAGTAAGTATACGGCCAAACTTTCAACAGAGCTCTGAGATAATTTGGGAAGCTGCAATTTAAACTGGGCTTGTTTTCTGAATAAACTGGTGGGACATTACACATTAGGCCTGTTAAGAGTTCATTGGCACTGAGCTCCGGGCAAGAATTTGCCCTAAATACCAGTCAACTATCTCTAATATCAAAATTCGAGAAAGACGGTGACCTAATGAAAGCGATTAAAAAATACTTTTATGGGAAATTGAGTGTTTGAAATGATTAAATCTTAATTCACGTTTCTCTTACATGCGATGAAACCAAAGTGGAAGGACAGTTGACCCAAAAGATCGAAGATAAAATCCCTCATGCAGGGTATCACTTACCTGGTATCTCCATGGTATGATTCTATGCAAAACAGCCAACATATGCAAAACAAATGCAACTACTCTAAGTGTAGTTTTTGAGCAAAGATCCAGATAATAGTTCCATTAAAGAGTTTAGGATTTAAAGAAAATTTCTAAACTTCCAAAAACTACCACACACTGGATTATTCCCTGTGGTTGTGTCGGTATCGTACCGTAGCTTATACCGTAGCCTATGGACAGTCATTGATTTTATATAATTAACCAGAAAATCATTGATTTGCAAAACTATGAAGAATAAAGTTGATTTTAGGAAAAGTGGCACATCCCTTGCAATGTATCACATGCAAGTCAAGATCAATGTTCCCCATTATTCCCCACCTCTCCAAATACGCCAGAAAGCCGAACAATGGTGACCAGTTTAAAGGACCATTTGTTGAAGACTGTACAGTGCTAAGAGGCTTACCAGTTCACGCTAGACAATTAGTTAGAGGAAGTGCGGCTTATATGAAGAGGAGACAGGTAAGCTAGAATTGAATTAAATACACATCTAGTGAGAGATCATTTATTCAATCTTTTACCTTTGGTTCCGTCTGTGTCCACTGTTTGGCAATTGTTAAAGCTTCTTCGTTCCTGTTCAGCTTGCACAGGGCCTGAGCTTTACACATAAGAGCCTTGCCTATGATTTTCTTGCTGTTTGGGTTGAGATCTAAAATCCGGGCACAATCTTCACTCACCTTCTGGAATTGTTCCTAAATGATGCCAAAAAAAATGATGTGAAAGATAATATATATATTTTCATATTAATATCACTTCTTCCTTATTAGTTTCCCCAAAACTTACTGGTATCCTGGATACCTACAGTAACCTGTCTCCTTTTAAAGTCTCGATACGTGTTTGCTGATGAAGTTTGGAAAACAAACTTCCGAAGCATATCCAATGTTTCTTATTCTAAATGCACTCTGACCAGGTGGGTTTAATGGAGAAAAGCTGTCGCAATCGAAAGAAAGAAAGAAATTATAAAAAAAAAAATTTCTGTTGCCGTTATGGCCCGAACGATTTACCATGAAATCCCTGCGACCGCCAATATCAGCATGTTCATAATGTAACCTATAGTTGTAATGTTGTATCGTCCACTTATTTGACCCAACTTCACGGAGGAAACCTCTGAAAACACCAAGTTTATTCCTTGCAATGGAAGGAAATGACACAATTTTGCAAGCTAAGACCGAAAGAAAGATACTATTCAAGAGAACCTAACACAGGCTAGCACACAGGCCTAACGATTGTAAACAAAACAGAGAGATTTGATTGGCGCATGATCTGTTGGGCGGGGCTTGCAAATTTTGATTGAAGTTTGTAGAATCTACGGACTCGTTTAAGAAATCTGGCGAATTTTATTCAGCTCAAAATGTTTAACGACAGATAACTCATTAAAAAATAAAAATAATGAATATTAATATGAAAATTGTATAGAATGGTGTCATTTTCACTGAGCTTTTAGGGCAGTGAGCTGGAAAGGTCCAAGTTAAAATTTGGCAAACACACATTGAGTCTTTAAGCAAACAGGTTACCAGTGAGGAGTGAAGTAAATAAGCCTAACCACCCCCTGGATCCTACAAGCTTGCCTACAGTCTCCAATGACGCTAAAATCTTGTAAGTTTCAGATTGCTCACCATGTGGTTGATGATTTATTCATTCTGTAAGATTTTAGTAAGGGACTAGTGTATTGAACCCTTTCAACAGCTTATCGTAGCTCTGTGATGCTTTGTGGGTCAGGTCAGTAGACTTAGTAACTATTCAAGTACACTGACATACAAATTGCAATAAACATTGTATTTCATTTATCCATTTTAGCTTTGTAAGAGAGAATATTATGTAAATAAGTTGGAACAAGAAAAAGACATCGGCACAAGAGTCCCAGATATACCTCAGCAAACTTGGCACTCCATTCCATCTACAGTACTATATGTGACGTGCGAATATTATCTAGTCTTAGCATCCATCACCACCCACTCTCTCAATTCACACCCTCTCCCTCAATTCACACCCCCCCCCCTTTTGTCAATTGTAACTGCATTAAACCCAATATCAAATCTGGGTCTGTAGGCATTTGATAAAGCAAGTAATTACTGTATTCTGTATCATGAGCAATAAACAACCGTTGTCTTTCACTAGAGTGCTTATCATATTATATATGTAGTGGTATTGAAAACATCTCCTGCCCTTGTAATGGTTTCACTCTCATCTACAATATGCCAGAAAGTAAAGTTTGCAACAACAACAAAAAAGAGGGGAAAACAAAGATACCAGCACTTTAAAGGGATCTTTCTCTACCACGATATCAACAACAAACTTTGTTGTTCCAACAACCTGCACAGAATCTCCAGGGTATGTTTATCTTGATCAGTCTATACTGTAATGTCAATAAAAATTTACCTTAAAAGTCCACCTTTTGCTTAGATATTGCAACTGCACTTTATACCAGTTGCTCAACTGAACATTTTACATGTTTGACAGTGAGCCGATCAAAAACCCACAGTACTGTATTATAGTGTAAATTAATCATTTACGAATCACATTCGTATCTACTGCGACTTCTTCTCTTTTGCAAAATTTTGTTTTTACAGTTTTTTTTATTTTATTCACCGTACTAAACTAATGGTAAAATCGGTCTCAGTTTGTACATTACCAAATTCTTAAACAAGCTTTGTCATGGCTCACTTCCATGGGATATATGAAACTCCGAGCAAAGCCGATTGAAAAGATCACTCTGGATCATAGGATTACATGAATACATATAAATATAGTTGTTTGCTAGGCTTTTCATGAACATCGCTTCTACCGTATTTGTAGTGTGCTGGTGGGATACATTGTAAATGCCATAAACTTTTAACTTACTCACAAAGCAAACAAAGACTGAATTGCCATGAATTATAAATTAAAATGTAAGATAATATTAAAGCAGCATTTTGAGTTTATGTGGTCGAAAATTTTGAAGGAGAAAAAGAAAAACATGTTTCTTAAAATAAAGATTGTCATTAACCATTTAAGATATATCATATTACATTTTTTTCACCAAATGACTGTTTAACACTACTAAATGGATTTGCTTCGATTCATAAAATTTTAATGGCTGGACATAAATGTAAATGTAAATTTAAAACTCTCAAACTTTTTGGATTTTGCTTCACTACTTGGCTAAATTCTAAATAGTCAGTCACCTTAACTATAAAACAAACTAATGAGTTACGAAGCTGCAATAAATGGAGTTTTACTACATGGACTGTCTTTGAAATATTTACCAATTTCAATTTATGAAAGCTGCTTTAAAGCCACCAAACAAAACCCAACGCTGATAACAATTCAATGCCAGAGTGCTCACAGGAAAAACTGATGTTGCCATAGTAACATCATGATCATTACAAACATTTTCTTTGAAATAATCTGTTAAGTCATGCTACCAAAGACAGTGCTTATATATACCTGATGATCAAAAAATATTAATATATTTGGATCATAATAATAGATTTGAAAAAAATATTAAAAATGTATGCTACAGTTAATGAATAGAAAGATGACAAACAACCTATAGAACTGGGATTGATATACAACAACTGGCAGAAAGCTATGATATATCAAAGTTTAATAACCAAATGTCTTGAATGCATACATTTGGCTAAATCATTAAAAGTCCAAAATATAAATACTATTCAATATAGGATGAGAGCTATGGGCAATAAATTATCTAGAATAGCATTTTTGAAAAGAAAATGTACAATAATGCAAGAAAGGGACAAGTTGCTACAGAACAAAACTACACGAAAGAAGAACAGCTTCTTGTACAGAGAATCTTTCTGTAGGTCAAATTAAAGTCAATTTAAAGAAAACTGTCACTGTGCTTTTAACCAGGGAAAGGTTTTTTTTTTTTTTGGTAACTTTTTCATTCTTAAAAATTTTTCTTTCAAGTTGAATTTATTTCATATAAATCAGATTTTGTTTTATTTTTAATTTTTTAGATACCATATGATATCTGTCATTAATTTACATGGAGATTTTTTTTTTGTGTGGAATAAAATGGATTTTGTAAAAAAAAAATTAGAATAAAGTGATTTAAATGTACACCCAATCTTGGCTACAGCAGATTCCTAATGGTAAATTTTCATAACATGTTCATATTATTCCACAAGTCTCAGGGAGTATCATGTTTACAGGTATATGCAGAGCAATGGTAGCAATCAGGACAAGATCTACCAAAACAGGTTATGAGTCACTCTACAATAACATTGTTAATTCGTACAATCTTTAAACAAGAGCAAGTGTCTTCTGCAAGGAAAACTTTGGAAACTATAACCTACAACATAGTACATACCAAAGTTCCAATTTCTGCAGCATTGATATATATGTCAATACTTCATGAATTTATGGAAATAATCCATAATTTATCAGAAAGGTTTTGAATTTTAACAGAACTTATAATTGTTGTCTCAATTATACAACATAGCCCTGAACATGCCTATAAAAGCAACAGATACATCGATACAAACTTCACAATGTTGGGAAAGGGGGAGGGTGGGAGGTGGAGGGAGAGAAGGACTAAGTACAGTAGACTAGGCACTAAAGGAAAGAGTACAGCAGACTAGGCACTAGAAAGGAAAGAGTACAGTAGACTAGGCACTAAAGGAAAGAGTACAGTAGACTAGGCACTAAAGGAAATAGTACAGTAGACTAGGCACTAAAGGAAAGAGTACAGTAGACTAGGCACTAGAAAGGAAAGAGTACAGTAGACTAGGCACTAAAGGAAAGAGTACAGTAGACTAGGCACTAGAAAGGAAAGAGCACAGGAGACTAGGCACTAAAGGAAAGAGTACAGTAGACTAGGCACTAAAGGAAAGAGTACAGTAGACTAGGCACTAGAAAGGAAAGAGCACAGTAGACTAGGCACTAAAGGAAAGTACAGTGAACTAGGCACTAAAGGAAAGAGTACAGTAGACTAGGCACTAAAGGAAAGAGTACAGTAGACTAGGCACTAAAGGAAAGAGTACAGTAGACTAGGCACTAGAAAGGAAAGAGTACAGTAGACTAGGCACTAGAAAGGAAAGAGTACAGTAGACTAGGCACTAAAGGAAAGAGTTGGGTTTTTACACTCGATCGCAACAATTTTCAACTCCTTAAAATGAGAAAATTAGCATATTTAATTACAAAATTTACAGCCATAAATTATTCTACTAGCAGCCACTTCTAATAATTGCACACTGTGTGAAAGTTTAAAAGTTCACCACCCATCTTGGCAACAGTCGTTGCATGTGGTTTCAGAGCAAACACAGTAGAAGGGTAAACTGTGTAAATACATACAATAGTACTATTGTACTTAACTATACTGGAAACTGCCATAATTTATCTATTGAGTGACAAACAGTCATACCGGATTTTTGTTTCAAAGTTTCCAAGAACTTTGGATCAATTGGAATTTGGAATGGTAGGTCAGTGACCTTAGATTTGGTCATTGGAGGAGGGGCAGTGCAAGAACAGTTACCAGTCATTACGCTAGGTAGATACGTAGGCGTGCGTACAGGTAAAAGAGACAGGTAAGTGAGGAGTGAAGTAACATTTTGGAAAATTAACAGAGAGACTTCAGGTCTGAAGTTGGGAGTCTATAAAATGTGTACTGTAGCTTGTGATTGTCAAGGAATAATTTTAGTGTTCAAATCTTGTGTATCATTTCAGCCGGCTCTGAATTATTTTCTTCTCTCATTGTATACTGAATAGTTCCTGTGTAGAAAACTGCTATACATCTTAACACTTTTATACAGTACAGGTAGCAACTTGACCAATTTGTGTAGCATTTTGCAATTGGATACTGAACAAATTATTCCCTGATGGTACAAACTAATGAGTAAAGTTGAATTTTTCATAATGGAAACATGTCCTTTCGCAGTTCTCGAAAAAAATGCAGCAAATAACTATTGAAAGTGAGTCACATTAAACACTGATTCTCAGCACAGAGAAACAGTACTATGGTATTGAATACAGAAGTTACAGTTTATCACTAATTGCTAAAAAGTCAAATTTATAAGACTACAATTGTTTTCAAATTTAAAAAAAAAAAACATTTTTAACTCACTTTCGTGACTATACAACCAAAGATTCCTGAAGGGTGTGTAGTATAAATAGTTCAGGAAGTTTGAAGAACCCTCCAAGAAATTAATTTTGCAAAACTTTGAGTCAGATTTCTAGTCATATTACTAGTAACATGATTCAGTTTGGTGCTGATACCGATGTCCACATATATGTACCTACAGTACAAAGGGTGCGGTTTCTGCTTCACTATGAAGCAGTTTGATACACCATGAGAAAACAGTTAGTTACCTACTGTATATAAACTATAAAACATACATCTTCAGCTAGTACTAATGAAATATAGATTCTGTACTTTATGGCCGTTTGGTATGACATTATCACTACAAAATACGTACAGTACATATTTAACGTGCCAGTACGAACGATTTTTTTTAAAGGAAAACAGCAGCCTTTTTATATTCCTTGGTTAGTTTTCCATATTGGATGACTGCCAAATGACTTAATTTTTACTTACAATTTGTGTGGGTTTGAGTTTATGCATTGAGAATAAACAAAGTATGGTACAGCCCCTAATATGCTGTAGGTACCAGTTCTCAAACCATTGTTCAAGATTTGCATGGTTGAGCAATCAATATTTCAAGTTAATTCATAATTAATTTTTGTTTTTTTAAAAGATGTAATCGCTGATCTGTTTAATATGAATAGTATTCATATTACTATATACTGACAAGCAACACAGAGTAGAGGACACCTACTGTGTGAGACAAAAACTTGTCATGTAGGGTGGATTCTCTCCATAGTTTTAGTTAAAAATACAAAATCTATAGTACAGTACAGACCAGGTAACAGACCAGGTACTGACACAAAATTCACTTCACCAGCTACAATATACAGTATACTGATACAAAGTCTTCAGCACCAGTCCTTTCATACAGTACAATGGGGCAATTAGAATGACAGAATTATGCATACTGCTCAGTGTAACAATTCGCATTAAACTGATGGATCATACAATTTACAAAGTTTTGCATCTTATGGTTGTCGTTCATTCTCCGTAGCAGCCCCTGAACTCTGGAACAAACTTCTGTCTAACATCAAAACATCACCAAATATCTGCGCATTTAAGAGGAGACCGAAAACTTATCTGTTCTCGAGAGCATTTTCTAATTGACTGAGCGCCACTGAACATTGTTGTACTTTGGATATTAGGCGCTATATAAGTTATTTGATTGATTGATTGATTGGACTGGTATCTCTCTCCCTCTCTGACTGTGTACTCATCATACTGTACTTAGGTAACCTCTAACCAGCAAGGTTTAGAAGTAAAAAAAAACAAGATGTAGAAAACAATATTTGTGGAAATGGGAGTAATCTGGTAAACCACAAAAGGTAAAAATTGTTGCAGGAGGAAAAGATTTATTTCAAATTTTGAATTCATCAAAAATTTTATTAGACATGAACATGGGGAAAAATGTGTCCAGTATCACATAGCAAAATGTGGTAAATTGCTTATACATGCACAAAGATGTACAGCAGTATTTTTTGTTTTCTTACACAGCAGGTTGGGAACTGGTCATATTATTATTTTAATTTTTGTGGGGGTATAGAAGAGACAAAATCATAGCTATTAAAACTGCTACACAACAATCTCAACACTTAAATTATTCCCTGGAGCAAAAATTCTGATACCTTTCTTCACATTTCTACCCGCATATTTCTCATTTTCTCAATCAGTTTCGACTGATAGCACAACACATATACAGGCACCATCATATTACTGACTTTGATTATTACTTATTGCAGAGAGTTTAGATGAGAAGATTTCAAGCCTACAGGTGATTCCGTCATAGCCATTTAAGTACATTGACACGCACAACCAATGTTCAGTCAAATATCGACATTTCTGTCCTAACAGGGTCTACTTGTTTGGTGAACTGAAGTAAAAACAGGGCTCAGGACACATTTAAAACAAAGAGAATGGACAGATTACTAAATTTTACCATTGGACAAATAATGTAGATTTTACACTAGGGTAAGAAAATACCAGGCCCTCTAATTTTACTGTACCTATTGTAGGTCTGTTTTGTAGCAGTTTTTTTTTTTAAACTCAAGGTCAGAAAATGAAGGTGCAGAAGATGATAGATCAGTGAACTAATGTCATATTTGAGGCATGTACAAAACTTCTATTCTGAAACTAGTTGAAGCATTTAGGAAAGTGATTCTAAAAAAGGAGACTAGTGTTAGAATCTTTAGTGAAAATACTTCGTAACCACAGTTAGAAGATTTAAAGAATTTTGTACCATTCCTTCAGAAATCATTTTGAGCCAGCATATTTCATTCATAACTTCTGCTATCAGGCAAACCTCTCAGGATTCCTATGCAAACATTTACAATACAAAGCATTTGTAGAGTAGCTTGCACTAACAAGCACTTTCAAAGGTCACTATCAAGGAGATACACTACCTAACCTTTTTATTTGACTTGATTTATTTGACTTGATATATTTTAATTGACTCTAATTACTGTGGATTACTTAACCACTTGTGCTTCATTGCCCAAAAAACATCAATGTTTGCACACTGTTAGAATTTTATGTACAGTAACTTGACAAACCTTTGTTGAATCTGTTTTAGTTTATCAAGTTAACAAAGGTCCATTGAGCAGTACAGTACGACCTGTGAATGCACAAACACCGTGGCATGTCTATTGAATCCAAAAGCTTACAGGATGAGGGATTTTACTTTGCTTCAACTCTACATTTGCACTATCTAACCAAAATATGTGACGGGAAATGTTTTGGCACTCGGCTCTCACTTCTGGGGCACAGCCCATTGACCCTCCATTCCGAAAAGTGCAGAACATTACATAACAAAGCAGCCACTTGATGATATCAGTTTGAGAACATTACAATTTGGCATCCTGCCTGAAATTAATTCCACTTAAGTTTGGGGGATTTAAAAGATAACCATGTATCATTTTGCAATGTAGACTTGGTGTAATATGCATGCTAAGATTGTGAGGAGAGTGGAAAGTGAAACAGAGAGAGTATATTACACTCCCAAACATTTGACTTACTTTGACCGTTGAAAATGTATTCCTTCGTATACAAGACAAATTGATTTTAAATTTTTAACCCACACGTGTGCATGGCTGCACACTTTCAAACAAAAATTTAGGCACATTTTGAGCTTTTCGTCAATCAAGTATTATTCAAAGCAAAATCACAAAATTTTGATCAAACTTAGATGTCCCCCAGTAGAATTTCTACCAAAAAGCCAGATTAATGTGTGAGTACCTTAATAAACATATTTGTGAACAGACTGGAAATTTCCCCAAAAATCTGACTTTTACTTCATTTTTTTAAACTAGACTCATCAAGTTAAAAACCAAGAATGTTATGGGAGTATCAATTAGCACAATAAAAATGTATCAAAAATCAACTAAAAGAACTGTTTTGAGGCCTCAAAACTCAGAGCTCACCCTTTATGACATCATCATGATAAGGTGCACATACTGTAGTATGGTATCAAGGTTAAAAAATTATCTCTAGAACATGGCCATAAATGGAAACTGCTTCACAACTATTTAAGTAAGTAAAGAAAGGTTGTGACCTACGTCCAATAATGACCAATGTGCTGCATGAGTGAGTTACGAGCACTTCCTGTAAACTTAGTAGTAAATTAGTAAAAGAACATAAACTGACTAGTACATTTCTCATCTAGAAATGTAGATGTCTTTCGGAGAATTAATTTCACTTGAAAGACTATGAAACCTTTACTTTAATAGTAACAATAACATCTGTTATATGGTAAGCATAAGATTTCCCTTCTCATACTGACACATTAAAGGGAATGAAAACTCGCCCACAAAGAAACGTCTGATGCCAGTAATCTGACCTAGTATCGAATGAAGTGTAACAGAAGTGTTAGACACCACCATCGCTCCCAGAAAATACACACACAGCTTGCTACCGTCGGTAATTAGACACTAGTGTACAGTCAATACTCACAGCTACGGTCAATACTCACAACACAGTGTACATAGCAGCGATGGACATCTCAGGTTCAGATAAAAGATAACAAGGTATCACGTTTAAGTACTGTCTGCATTTTGTAGCGACAACAAAAGAACTTCACTCGCAAGCAACGGAAAGTTAACTTTTTCAGAGGGCGGCACGCGGTTTGGGGCGAGTCTTCAATGCCTTTTAACAAAGCTTCTTACACAAAATAAAAGGCAACATGTGACCTGAATTAAAATGACTGATACTCACAAGTTTCATATGACACGTGACTCTCTTATTTAAACATGATATATGGAGATCTTTAAGGCCTTTGGTAAGCTGCCCAGTTTTCTTTAAGCTCTCTAACAACTCAGAGTAAAGCTGGGCAGCTTGTGAATATTGGTGTTTGAAGAGGAGTTCATTGGCCCGGTCATGGAGCTCCTTATGCCTACTGTCCATGGTATGCCACCGGACCCTGTCAAAAAGAAAAGATAAACAGGGGTTCAAAAGATGTTCTGTTTTAACAAACTGAAATATCTGTAAAAGGTTTAGGGGCAGGTAAATAATAAAAGTTAGAGGGCCTGAAAAAAGGTCCCTTTTATCTGTCTTTTTTGTCTCTACTTATTGCTCAACGTTCCAATGAACCTGTTACATGTCCATCTGTCTTATTTTAATTGTGCCCTTGTCTACTTTCAGTTCAGATTAACTGTTGCATGAAGAAGGTCCTGTTAAGATTGAAACAGGCAATAAATATAAATTGAAACTATAAATGATTGAAACAAACCTCCTAGCCTAATCTCTGAGTTAAAGATAACATAAAGAAAAATGTGCTTACCTTTACTTAATGTATAGAAAATAACTTTTGGTTGGTCTCTCATATCGTACAGCATATAAACACAACCATATGTCCAACAGGAGAAATGATACTTACAAACTCCTTTTATTTGTGATATTTGCACCAGTTTTCCAATTGTGCACTCAACAGAAACTACCAAAAAAAACTGATTTTTTTCCTTCAAAAGATCTTAAATTAAATCGTATGATGGAGCAAATACCAAACTGCAGACTAGTAGTACTTGGGTATGTTTTCAGAATTCAGGATGTTGAACTCATACTCCAGATATTGCACTAATACTTGTAGGCCTAAGTACTCTGGACTTTGTACTTGGAAACACCTGATTTCATGGAATCATGCTCAGGGTTTTGTACTCATAACATTGTACAGTTTGTACCCATACTTACACTATAAATCTGCCATACAGTATAGGCCTAGCTGCAAAAGATATTTTGGCAGTAATAAGCCAAAGCAACATGGCAGGCATTACATTTGATGCTTAAACATGTCAATTTGCAAATTGTTTTAAGAACTTGAACACAGCTTGCTGTTTATCAATATGCCCTATATCCCAAGCTGGAAATTAAATCAAGTTGTATTTCTAGTTTGCCATCACTGGATGTCGATAAAAATTTCACTTTTAGCAAATGTTACCAGCAAAGACTCAGGTAATTTGCTCTTAATTGCAAGGAACTGCACAATCCTTCCAAATGCTCTGATATTTGACATTTAACATTAGTCCTAAATTGAGGCTACATGCCTAGCTAGCACCCTAGATCCATGCCCCAAGGCAATAAATTGCTTGATCTTGTTGAAAGTCGATCTTTTCATAGGAAGCTTGAGTACTAAAAGGTGTTACTAAGTACCACAATTCCCTACAGTCTCAGTGTGAACAAAGCATATAAATACTATTCTTTTATGTGACTGATGCTACTTGAAACCAGAACTGCAGTGAAACAGCTATTAGTATTAGTAATAGTATTATCACTTATTTAGTACCAGTACTAGTAGTGTGCACATGCCTATATACTGTAAAGGTTAGCCTAGGCCTAAAATATGTGTTGTTAATGTTAGGACAGGTAATCCGGCCTAAGCTTGTCCGGACAACAATAACACATGAACGGAAGTCGACAAACTTCGTGTCAAAGCATTATGACGCGCCAGAACATACCATTATCTTCGGGCAGTAGTTGCAAACTATCTCAAAATCTTGCCAATGCTTGATACTTACTGGCTTTTTAAATTTCCTCATTTCATTAGTCTGCTGCGTCGTTTTCCGCCATCGTTTTTGCACGGATCCACACATATTTACTGTT
>KN882794.1:23622-34608 GCA_000934455.1 Apostichopus parvimensis
ACTTCCTTACATCCCTATCCCTACCTTTCACACTTTTTACGTGGTTTCTTCTGTTTTCCTACTGTTACAGGTACCATATCAACCTTAAGAGTTGTGCGCATGCGCCAGAAAAATTCCCTGATTGTCCCGGGACAATCCCTGGAGTGCATTGGATTAATGCAGGTGATTTTGTTTGCTTCATCGTTAAGTGTGTGGCAACGCGCTGCATGCGCCTACCAGCGCGCACGTACACTTGCTTCACCTTTTCATCAGAAGTATGGAGGTCTTCGGCGCTTTTACAAACTCTTTGAAAATAACTATAAGAGTTTAACATTGTCATTTAAGACCATACGGCAAAGAATGTACTCCATCGACACTGTACGACTATCTTTAAACTGAGCTATTTCTTCATCCTTTAAATCATCTAGATACTCAAATAGATGTCAATGATTTTTTTTTATTCTTTATGTAAACAAGTTGATTTTATAAAGTTCGTCGGTCCAACATATCCCCTGCTAAGCAAGATCTTTCAGATATTAAACAATTCCCGATATAAATACAAGGATATTCAAACTGACTTACAAAATATTCATATAGCGATAAGCCTAACCTTTTCTCATGGTAACATAGTTAACAGAATTTCTTCTTGACATTTCGTTTTGCCAGACAGTTGTGGAATTTTTTTCTCCATATTAGATCATGACGTCAAACTAATAGATCGCTGGTAACCAACTCAACGTCCTACATTTCCAATCACTGAGTTCCATATACCTGACTTACTTTCTACAAAAGTAGGGTCCAAATTTGACTTTGGTATATAGGCATATGCGTGTATGTGAGTGCGCATGCGTGTATGTATGTGTGCGTGTATGGGGTATGTTTATGTATGTATATGAACGTATGTGTGTATGCGTGTGCATGTATGTATGTATAATCCATGTTCTCAAGGCTATTGCAATATAGTTATAGTTTGAAAGTCAAGGTGCAATCAATAAGAAGAAAGGTAACTAAATAGATGAAAGGGTAGAATATTTTATTCAAAGAAACACATAAGTGAGTTTGTATGTATTTAACTCTTAGCTTAGAGAAAGCAGTTATGCAGCTACGTCAATGAAATAAAGGCATATACACAGGAAATTGTTTGTGAAATCACATATCTTTATACTTCTGTATAGTGCTTTAGTGTAACTTTGTTTTATGGATAGTTACAAACAATACATCGCTTTATTTTTTCATTACATTCCGTTAAATTATTTTGCTTAACCCTCTTGAATGATTGTTGTAATAACAATAATAATCATCATCATAATCATAATCATCATAAATCATCACCATAACTATGGATTGGAAGAGAAATTGGAACTTAAAATGATAAATTTGTAACTTTTTGTTACAATAATATAAGGATAATATGAGATTTTGTACGATGTTTCTGAGGATAATTCGATAATGTATATCTATGGATATTCTGCAGTAGTGGATCCAGGAGACGGGACAGGGAGATAAGCAGGCCTAACGGTAGACGTGAACCGAAATTGCTGCAGTGGCATAATATTCATGTAAAACGTAAAGAATTGTTCATTTCTCCACAATGTATATATACATGGTACTGAGCAAAATCATGTTTGCAGCAAACGTTCAGTACCAACGACGGTGCTTGTTACTGCATCCACCCCCCCCCCCCCCCCCCCGCGCCCGCCATTAATGGATTGAGTCAGTGAGTCAGTCAACTCGAGTCACTGGTTGACTTTAAGGTCCATCCTTGTACCCGCGCCTATGATACTGCTTATACAGAATAAGTGATTTTCAAAAAGACATTTGATGTTTTCAAAGGGCTTCTTAGAGATACGGCGATTCCATAAGAGTTTTTTTTTTTTTAAATTTCGCGTATTTTTTTCACAAGAGAATTAGACACATACGGCTTGTCGGTTACAGTTAGTCATTTAAAATTACGTTACCGACATGATGTGAGTTTGCCATTAGCGACGACAAGACACCGTAAAATGTTATTAATTAATTATCTACATCTTAAAGATAGAAGAAGTAATTATATTATTGGAATATTTTAATTGCTATATTCAAGCAATGTTGTAAATTCCTTAGGCATGTACCGTCAACAACCAAACACCGCCGATTTGGAATTAGATTTTAATGTTAAAGTGCTTCGCATTTGATTTTACATGTGAAAGACCAAACAAACAAATCGTCAGATCCTCGTGCAAAAGTAAATATAGGCAAATTTAAAGGATGGCTCTTAGACCCAATTTGTATAGTCTTCATTATGTCATATATTCCAATAATTTCGGTTAAAGCAAGATATAGTTCATCTCTCAAAAAATGACAATTTGTGATATAATTAAACGACCTGGATTGATTGATTGATTGATAGGGAAGCAGTCTAAAACGTATGTCCATAATGTGGGTCTACCAGACAACCTGCATTGTTTGCGTTACTATCATGGTAAATACAATTCCTCTGCACATATTATGGTTCCGTTTGAATATTTGGTGCGTTTAGCACGGCTTAGATATGGACGGTATGGTTAGTTGTACAGAAGATGATTAGACTGTTTGAAGTTATGAGAGGATATGGAGGTAGAGAGAAGTATATCCATAAAGCAAACGCCCAATTCATGTGACAACGCAAATAATGCCGGACGCGCGCGTTCATTGTGGCAACACAAATAATGCCGGGCGCGCGCGTTCATTGTGGCCACACAAATTCCCCTTGAATGAAAAAAAAGAACTAAAACACCAAAATAATTTAAGTATGGAAGAAAATGTTGCTCTGAAAACCACTATTAGTCTCAGTATAAACAAATGCGACAGCATGATTAGTATTCTGTAAAGTATGGTCAAGTATAAGCCCTCTCCTTAAACTTCTACGTATTACTATGCATTTATAATGGTTAATTGGAACTGATGAATCGCTGTTGATTTTAACAGTGATTTCCCATGACGAAAGTCCGGTAGTAATATACAAAGAAATCGAAAATAACCTTGGCTTTGTTTTCAACTATATAAAAATAGGCATATAGTTTAATTTTGATTCAAGCACCGAGCATTCTGGTTTTATATTATTATTATTACTCTTTTAACTTCTTCGTGTTCATTTTGGTTTGGTTTTGACTTGATTTTTTCTTGGGGGGTGTTGGGGAGAAGAATAGTGTGGTTAGGAAGTGAACTTTTTCAAAGAAAATATTGCCTGTTTGAATGCAATGTTTGCACATTGTATAAGATGATGCCGCTTACACTGCTAGCCTATATCTTTTGAACAAATGGTTTTGAACAATCATTGGTGTAGATGGTTTGCAATCATTCAAAGGCCTACAAAACACTCCAGTCTCGGTGGTTCAGAATCATTTGTTTTGATCATGAAAGAGAGTCGATAATTCCAGTTTCTGACGGCCAGCAGCTGTTTCTAAGATTAGAAACATTAAGGTAACTATTTAAAGCAAGAGAGAATTCCAGTACCGGTTAGGGGATACAGAACCTGTCTTTAATATCGTGACACATTCGGGAATCTATGGAGTTCAGCTATTGCTAACATAAAGAGAAAAAGGGGGGAAGGGGAGGGTGACTTTATTCCAGTTTTGATGGTTTAGACAATGTTTAACTAAGTTATGATAGCAACATTAATAATTTATGGATTTTGGGGGAAATATATTTTAAAGGGTGTGAAGACTCGCGCAAAAAGAAACGTCTAAAGCCGGTAATCTGACCTAGTTTCGAATGAGGTGTAACAGAAGTGTTAGACACCACCATCGATCCCAGAAAATTCACACACAGCTTGCTACCGTCGGTAAGTAGACACTAGTGTACAGTCAGTTCGGTCAAAGCGATGGACATCTCAGGTCCAGCTAAAGATAACAAGGTATCGCGTTTCATTACTGTTTGCATTTTGTAGCAAAGAGAAAAACTTCACTTGCAAGCAACGGAAAGTTAACTTATTAAATATGGCGGCACGCTGTTTGGGGCGAGTCTTCAATGCCTTTAATATAGGTCTGTTATGGTATATTTGAAAATAAAAAGCGGGATTTTATCCTAACGTTGGCTTATATACCGTACAAATTATAAAGCAGTCTGTTGACATGATCTACTGACAGGAATTCCTGAGTATACGTTCCGAACAAGTTAATATTATATTTCCTTCCTCGTCTAGTGATTATTTCTACGAAGCTGAATGCTACCCACGAGATATGAAATCATATCGGTTAACTAAAATATTTATAGACTATATGTCGCCCCTCATTTTTACAATTTTTATAATTCGTTTCGCATGTACGAAACCAATTATATAAATTTGTCTGAACTTAATACATCCACAAATTTCTCTTTATCTTCTGTGATATACTTTCACTAACTTTCAAAATGATTTCAAGTTTGAGGTATAATTTAAGATTTATCACTACTTATTCAGGAATAATGATATGCATGCATGCAGGTGAGAAAAGCATCCTATTTACATCTGCCATAAGTTAAGTCAGTTTAAAATCAACTATATATAAATAGTTAGCTCATAGCGTGTGGATGACCAACGCGGTATCTAGTTGGAACATTATGATTTTAATTTGTTACATTATGATATCAAGATACCAATTGCCGAGTAGTTTGCTATTTTTGGTGGTAGGTTTGATGATTAAGTTTGCAATTATGTGCTATTTAACTAACCTTCCATGTTATAATGTTTCACTAACTGATTTATTTCAAGTATATCCCAAGAAGCGACACAAGCACGTACACACCTGGGGGAAGGCTGCAGTCCCTCAGAATTAAATCAAGAGGGCTCCCCCCCCCCCCTCCAAGTAAAAGACAAAGTAATACCAACAAATTCCTCGTGTATAATATATAAATGTAATATATCTGTACAGGTCAACCTTTTCTTCAACATTGCTTCAAAAGTTGCAAATTAAACCCCATTTTGCACTCTGTACCCACTATTTTACCCCAAACAAATTCTGAAAGTGGAGGGCTCTATGTTCCCCTTCCTCGGGATTACAATACAGTTAAAAAAAAGCTTAACATAGTTTCATAATGTGCATTAAAGCACCATTTTGCAAGACGCATCCGCTGTTTTACCATTCAAGGGAAAGGGGAATATATAGGCCCCTCCCAACGACTACAGGTGAACCAATTGAAAATGTTTCTGCGTGTGGTTAATATACCGGTAGAATGTTGTCAGGGCGATATGTTGAAATACGTCCGAATTTATTTAATTGCACTTGCTCAGTAAACTTCTTATTGTTGACAAGAATCTTTTTGAGGGAATTTATTGGACTAGTCTGTACTAGAAGGCTGTATGTGAATCCCCCCCCCCCCCTTCTCCTCAACCTCAACCCCATTCCCGCGCTCACACGTACGCGCGCACGCGCAAGCACGCACGCGCGCGCGCGCGCACACGCACACACACACACGCTAATATACACACAAAAGAGAAGGGTGAAGAACGTTTTTGCCACTTCTTCACGAATATAAGAAATAATCATAAGCATAAGCATAAGTATAAGCATAAGCATAAACATAAGCATACTGGAAAGGAACATTCCATATGGAAGACAATCAATGACAGAATATCGACTAAATTGAAGGTTTCAGCGCACATTATTTTTTTGTTTTGTGCAAAATGTGCACAGCTATGAAATGTCTATAGGAAGTCATATAGTAGACTAACAACTTGAGATTGTAGACTGTGTATTTTCATCTTCAAATTTACATATAGCCCTTAGCAACACTAAGTATGAATAATAAGGGAACTTCCTGTTGATTTACGTATTACCTCCAGCCAACTCAATAGTTATGTTTTATCATTGTTTTTTTGTCTTTTTTTTTCTATAGATTTTCTCCTAAATTCTCTGAAGTACCTCTTTACCCCCAAAAGCTGTGCTATGAATCGGTTATTAGCCTAACCTGATATGCAAATGAGGCTCGATTCAGGCATACAAGGTACGTGATAAGAAATGTTTTGAAACACAAATATATCTTTCTAGCTTAAAAAGAAAAACCCGCCGAATTACTGTGAGTATGAGTTCCAAGTAAGAGTTTGACTTTGAGAAAAAGTTAAAAAGAAGTTAACATGATGAGGTCACTATACTGCAGACCAATCTAACAGATTTCTCATGTCAAATGTTTTCTTTAGTTCCCTGCTGACACATCGCTAGTTTTATTTATTTGTTTCTATTTTGTGTATGTGTGTCTTTGTGTGTGTGTGTGTTTGTCTGTAAAGTTACTTATAGTCATCTCAGGAAGATTAAAATTCAAGCCATAAAGACGATATCTTGACAAATGATACAACACAGATAAACATTAAACCAAAGTTGGTCTCTCCCTCTCTCATTCACTTGAAGTTTTTCTTCTTCTTATACTAGTAAGCATTGTAAATACTTACGAATGATCACATAAAGTCTTTCGAGTTCGTGTTCACGTGACAGATTTGTCAGTTTATGGCTAGGTCTAGGTCTGGAATAAACATTGCAGGAGACAGTCAAAGCAAATAAACCCATCAGGCACGTTGTTACAAAAACGAAGGGTGATTTCCACATGAATGGATTTGTTTGAAATGCACATGACATATACTGTGACAAACAACATACAAATTCGCAAGAAAAGTTCGAACTCAAGAAGAGTCTCGATTTAATATTTGTGACGTATTTGTGACGTCTAATGGTTCGAGAAAATCTTGCAGTATTATACATTAGTTTCGATAACTTAAGAAGTGTTGTTCCGTCTCGTTAAACGCAAACAAAATGCCCTCAGTCTGTTTTATAAGACTGAAATTCCCTAAATATCGATTCGTAAAGGAACAAGTATGATGATTTCTCTTCACCAATGATCATAGGGTGTATGTAAGCTACAAAAGAAGGGATAGTTCACAGCTGTGATAAGTTTGAAATCGCTATGAAATCCTTGTGACTAGATTAGTGTTGTGACATAATGTGCTGAGAAGAATATGTTGCAATGAAATTATTTTTTTTTGGGTGCTGTATCTCATTGTTGACCATCTTATACTGTAACAATTTGATGGACACTCAAACCATATACCTTAATCATTGGTCTAGTTGGTAGAGATAAATGTTTTGAACAAATTCTCTTTCGAATCTAAGAAAAATCTTATGCAAATTTGGAAGACATCACAGATTCAGTGTTGCTTCACACACAAGGCTGTAGTCTTGATCAAACTCTAAGTATATGACATCATTAAGGCACATGTGCCTCATCTCTAAGATGCTTTTTATTTACTTATTATAACAATGTTAATTTTCTGTAAAGAAAGTTCTGAATCTAACATAATGAAGTTCTTATAGCGTGATCTAACCATGGCAATATTAACTCATCTCTATTATGCTTTTTTATTTACTTATTATAACAATGTTAATTTTCTGTAAAGAAAGTTCTGAATATAAAATAATGAAGCTCTTAGCGTGATCTAACCATGGCAATGTTAACATTGTTAACAATGTACCTATGCAAGGTATGAGTAGACCCTGAACCAAAGTGAACGGTTCCAAATCCTAGTGACACTATGACATCAAAGATTTACAAAATAACTGCTCCATGCAGACACGACCTCTATAAACTATAGGATATCTCCCAACAGCCGATTCACAGAGATTACAGTATCTACTGTAAATCTTAAAGTTTTGTACTACAGTAAATACTGGATTGTGCACGCTCAGGACAAATCTGATAAGTCGGTAGTATGTGCTATTAGGTTTACAGTAACAACTGAGGATATGTGTAATCCCAACAACTGGATTTGTTGGGATTACACATATCCTCAGTTCTTACTGTAATCCAAATAGCACATGCATGCTACCCGGATTTATAGCACGATCCAGGTTTTTACTCTGGTACAAAACTTTAAGATTTACTGTAGTAACTGCATGTGTTCTCTGTGTGTATCGGGCGTTCCCAAACGTAGCAAGATGGTTTCTAATATGATTGTGTTGAGTTCTTGAGTTCTTACTCACAAAAATTCTGTCTTATAAGCTAAAGATGATGCTTGTCTTTGTGGCTCATTAAGGGACCACTGTCGTGCTTTGAGAAATCAAGAAATGAAGCTGGGTTCAGGAAGCAGCTTTGTTTCATTCGATCGGACGGCCAGTATAATAAAGGTTCGTGGAGAAACGATAGCAGATTAACCACCCGATACTCGTAGCTGGTACAGTAACTATACTGTTCATGTCCTGAAACACATGTTACATGGGAAAAGTTAACAGCTTTGCAGTTGTTACAACTATAGTGCCACCTGTAACACATGCATGTTACCGTGCTACGAACGCAAAGTAGTAATTACTGATGCACGGTTGTGGGACATGGACAGTAGTTGCTGTACCAGCTATGAGTATCGGCTGCAGATTAACTCAAAACCGGTAACCCGTCGTAAAGAGAGCTGGACGATCAGTTTGTTGACCTTGTTAAATAAATGGACTAATCCTCACTCATCTGAGTCAGGAAATGTTATATTGGTAAAGAAAAAATATTAACAAATGTGACATCATCTAATCATCATCAGTAGCATCTTATTCCATGAAATAAATCATAAGTCTTCATTCGTCATGATGACGTATATCATGTATATAGGTTTTAACCGTTTCGTTGAAAATATGAGGAAGAATCTAAGAGTCTGGTATACATATTTGGATCTAGTTGACACGAACTACCTATTAATGCAACAACTTGAAATATCCAGTATATGAACAAAATGACCAAACTATTAACCATGGCACACAAGGCGGCCGTTCATCACTTACAAGGCCATTAAAAGTAAAATAAAGGCAATTTCAGTTCACATTGTTTCATTATTTTGTGATATAGTTAGAAATGGTGTAAATCAGCTACTGATAGCTGACTCTGACGGAACAAATGCCACATTACAATTTGTAAATTTTGCAATATTATTTTGACTAATTCCGCCCAATAATATAGAGATAAAAGTCTTTAATTCGCCAATTACTTTGGACTCATTACACATATAAGTCAATTAGCATTTGGCATAGACAAGTTACATATTACATTTAAGCTTAACTTTCAGTTAACTTGCATACATTTAATAATGATCCATGAATAGATGATGTTGATTATCAATACAGGTTCAACACATAAGCTACACCTTTACCGGCATGAAAACATACTTAGTGTTAAACATGATGAATGTTTTTTTTTCGTGTTACACCTTAGCTATCGAAATTAATAACGCTCCATCAAGCAACGCTTCTGTTTTTTTTGCGTTGCTTTGCGATTGTTTGCATACCCTGCACGTAATCTACATTATCATGTTAATGTTGCGTATATTCATATCGCGGTATAATTGTATTCGTCGCATATATGATTTTTGTCTTATAACTGTTGTCGGTATATCTAAACAAATACTCTGTGGCGCTCCATAAGAACATTGGAACAGAGGATTATAAGATGCAAACATTAATGCTGCGAATATCCGATTCATGCTATAGTACTGATACATAGCAAATTAATACTCCTGCGATGATTTTTATCTTCAATATTTCCGTAGTATGCAGTTTATATGCGGTGTATCACTTTGCATAAAGTAATTATAACAAAGGGGAAGGTCCACTGCGATAATCTTTGAGTTTCCGCCTCAGGTTTACCAAGCCAATGTATGCAAATTGTCACTAATTGACGGACGTATATCTCCGCTGCTTGTATGAAATAACTTGAATGCATATATAATAACGGCTCTAATGGATTATATTAACTTTATGGAAATCCTGAAAGCTGGAAAGGTGAATTCTTAGCTAACTCATCAGAAAAGGAATGACTGTAGTAAACTATGGTTACTTTATTTTTAACTTAAAACTTATCAAGAATATTAAACCCTTAAAGATTTGCATTTATGTTACTGTAGGCTGTAACACTTTCCATATTGTTAACTTGTAACAAGTAAAGTTTTAACTTGATCCCTCTGTGCGATTATACGGAGCAGTTTTTCTTTAGTATACATGTGTCAGTTTAAAGAAATGCGATGAAATCCTTAGCAGCTTTCATACATGTTTATCAAATGTAAATATTAAGTTAGGTTTAAATATGTTTGTTTAGAGCATTTTATCTCATAGATTGAAAATTGAAACGCTAATGTTAGCGAGTTTGCTAAATGCTGAAGGGCAGCCTGCTTTTCATGGTCACTGTTTCAACTTCTTTTTGTAGAAAACAAAATAATGTGATTAACAGTATTCTATATTTGACAAGTATGGTATCAATAATAATTTCAAGCTAATGTTGCAAACTTGGTTTTTCTAAAAGCTTTATTATTAATTTTGTTATAATTTCTTTTTTTTTGCGCATGGTCAAAACTATATTACAGTATCATGAAACTAACAGGTAAATTTGTTTCATCTCTCACGGTGTATGGTAAGATGAAAATGTTTGCGCGTTGTTGGGTGTGTCAGACGAAGCAGGTGATATTCCGAATAACAATTCCCTGTTATAATTGAACCTTTTTATAATTGATATCTACAATTGGATTGTAAACAATTAATGTAAACAAATTGCCAGAATAACCCCTCGCAATGAAGGATTTCCCGTATAAAAACGGATTGTGGGTTTAGCTTAATATTTACAGCTTCTACATTCTTCTCTTCTCAGACGAATCATTTCTATGTTGGTACCTTATAACCATCGTCCTTTGACACATACACATCCAACCTAGTTTCTCGGTCAGTGAAATGTTATTTTGAGCTAGAATTTTACTTGCCTCTGGATCTATCGACACAGTAACGTGCAAATTTGTAACTCAAGCATTTGATGAAATTTTTTAATTATTCGGTCACGTGTCGCGAGATACGGTACGATTCCGACGAGGTAGGTTAAATGACCCAGTCAAGTTAAAAGTTAGGTCGATGCACAATATGGCCGTCATCCGGAAACCGCGCTCATTATTAACAGGAAGGTATAGGTGAAATGGGTGTATATACATATCCTGGTATGTTACAGTATGTTACAACTGTTCAGCAAGGCAAAAATAGTACATCAGTATTACTAGGAAGCAAA
>KN882795.1:57977-71054 GCA_000934455.1 Apostichopus parvimensis
AGACATTGCCGGCAGCTGTTTAGACATTCACAGCTTGGAATTCTTGCCAAGAGATCTTCTCGTCACCTAGTTATGAAAACATGAAAACAAAACAATAAATAAATGATCAATATACATAGTGGCGTACGAAGCTATCACAAAGTGAAAGGCCAAATGGGACATTGAATATTATATCCAAATTGCTACTCTTTCTAAACTTAAATAATATTTAAATTTTCATCAACAATTTGCTTTTTCACGTTCTCGAAATTTCGACATCAGACGTAAGATGAAAAATATGAAAAGAAAATAATCTATTGTTTTCTTGGTTATCCTTTTGCTAATGCAAATGGATCCAGCTGAATGATTTCAAATTTTCGTGGAGTGAATCAGTTTTCGAAAAAATATAGCCCTGCCTTCGCCCATTCAAAGTAGGGTGCAGCGACGCCCCCCTGCCCCACCATCTTCCACTTCCCTTCTGTTCCTACCTTTACTATTTACCATTCAATAAAACTAAGGATTGTAAAAACTATGTTTCTCAGATTTTATGAAATGAACAGTCCAAGAGGAAAATTAGGAATGTGTTTTGTTTTCTATTTACTTTCAAAGAGAAATGTAATCTCAGGCATTCTGATGAACTCTGTTTCCTACTCATGTCTATGAATTTACAGAGCAAGTTCATCTTTAGTTATATGGATTAACAGCTTAGGTTTAACTACATCTTCAAGTAAAATAGGAATTATATCAAAGACAGCAGGCGTAACAATAGGAGGTTAATTGAAACAATGGCCCCCAATATCCAGGCACCCAAATTATATAGGCTTGATTTCAAAATGTTAAGCTAATGGATAAAAACTGCCAGTCACCGCATGCCTGTTTTTTCATGAATAACTGAATGAGTAACAACATGTCTACGCCTTAGGTTGCTTCTTTGTTTCCAGTTGACAAATTCACTGTCCAGTTCAATTACAGAAGTATATACCATGGTGTCTTTCCTCTAATATTATATTTATGACTCGGCATCACTTGCAGATTAAAAGAAGTAAAAGTGACGGTCCTTGGCCCTCACTCTTGAAGAGGAGCTCCTGAAATCCAAGCTCTGCCACTATAGTACTTATTGAAGGTAATGGCGTTCAGTTGTAACTTTCTGTGGAAATGAGAGATTTCTCTTTTCGCAACCTTTTCCCCTCATAATTCCGAACAATTTCGTTAAAAGGTTATTCCCGTGGTATAATATTTTTGTATCTTTTGTTAGGTCGTATAAACGCAGTATTATATCACTTTGTATATTACGAAGATATGTGTTTTTTTTCTTCTAATTATAAAATTTCGTGATTGCATCTGGCAACAGAAGAATGAATGATCTCATCATGGCAAGTCAGTGACAAATGCTTTTTTTACAGAGGAATTTAATATTTTTGAAGAACAAAAACATATAGTATTGGATGAAATTCAAAATACAGAGAAACTTGCTAAATATGCCAAAAATTTGAAAAATTTCGAGGTTTTAACAAGATAAATCAATATAACAGATTAAGATAGAAAATTTAAAGCTTTCAATAACATTTGATATAATGCAATCACTTTGAAGGTAGCCTCTCATGGAAAGAAGAGAAAGAGGGCGTCCTAATTCATTCAGTCCTAATTTTGTTCAAGTCGCCGGAATGTATCGTAATTACCTCTTTCAATAATACATTAAAGAAAAAGAATAATAATAAATAAAGATAAAAATATGTTTTAAAACTAACCATCAGTGTCATCGTCTGAGAGAAACGCAACGAAGTTTTTGGCTGATCCGCCCTCTTCCACCCATTCACAGATTTCGATGTATTTATTACCATTCATGTCAATCAATTTAAAGATTGAGTCTTTTTGACTGACAACGTCACGGCGGCTACGCCACCTGCAAAATAAGTTTTAAAAAGTACACAAAACTTTAATCAAATTAAGGTAATTTTATCCGATACCGCTACTGCTTCTTTGAATGTAACCTGTGCAGTCACATTCAAGTGTGTCAATAAATAATATAAAGGCATATAATACATACCGAAACAAATGAGGAAAAAAGGTTATATAGAAATATTTGCACAGCGTTCCACTGAATATGTAAATCGAACGAAAGTTGTTATTCGAAAATGGTAGATTATATAAGGGGTGAGACACAGCTTATATGTGTTTGTAATGTCCCCATGTATTAATTTTTCTTAATATTATAATTCTTTTGGGAGTGGACAGGTGGTCGGGTGGTCTGGCGGTCGGAAAAGAGAAGTCGGAGTGAGTTTTTACTCTCCTTCATTTGAGTGATAAAGCAAAAACAAGAAAGAGACGGAAATGCGGAATGTTTTATTATTTTATAATGATATTCAAATGATATATTTTTCCCTGATAGAAATTAAGAAATGGAAGATTAATAAATAAGATGATAAAACATTCCACCAACTGAATTTCAGACCCGGTCAGGTTAAAACAGTATGCATCTCCTCTGACGGCAGCAATAACATATTATACACTTTGGAAACTGCATGAAAATCTTTGAGGTTTGCGACTCATAATATCGTGCGTACTAGTTTCGCGACAGACTTCGGGGTATGATGTACATGGTAATAGGCCTCCGGTATTTTAAGAACCGGTATTCCAATATTTGGTTTTTCGTGATACCAACGTATACGGAATCATGACTTTAATTTCGAAAGCACCATGTAGCTTAACGGTCGTGCGTAGGGGAATATCGTAGTGCCACTATCACCGGTGGGAAAGATTAACGGTGTATCCGGGAGGCGATTTTTTTTTTCCAGCGCGGTAAAGGCCACTATTTACATACCTCGCTTCTCATTGGCTAGGGCTTGCAATGTTGATGCTGAATTGGGAAGTTCTTGCCAACGCTATTTACGCGTGTGTGTATATATGTACATGTACATACACGTGCACGCATAATATGGCAAGCCATGTGGGACAAACACCGCATAATATATCAGCGTATTAATTGGAATTTATACGCGTATTAATTGGAATATATACGCGTATATATTATTAGCCAATCATATGGCTTAAATATATCCGCATATTAATTCGAATATATACACGTATTAATTCAAATGTATACACGTAATATATAGAATACATATGGGGATTAAATCCAATTTATGCACGGATTAATTCGAATGTACACGAAAACACATTCCGCTCTTGCTGTGTACATATATCAACGATAAATATTTTGGCGAGCTCGCGAGATCGCTTCAAAAAGCGAAACTATACGCATGTAAAACACATGTATATTCAATTAATACGCGTATATATTCGAATTATTACGCGGATATATTATGCGGTTTTTGTCCCACATGGCTTGCCATACACGCAATTTATCATGATTCTCTCATACACATAATAGTGTTTGTTCGTTGCTTTTGCGCGGATTTGTTTGTGTATACATCCTTGCACATCCATAAGTTCGTAAAACACAACTGCGACCATGGACTGTGTACACGTATCATTGTAGATTACTTAGGTTTATGATCCAAAACTGAAAAGTCAATACAGAGTACTGTGATGGCAATGACCGCAGTTTAGTACCAGGCGTTTGTTTGCTTCAAAACTGCATAAAAACATTGGACAGCTGGGCAGTTTCTGGTTGACTATTTACTTGAGTTGCTTTTAAATTTTAATGGGAGCGAGGTATGCAAATCTTGCAACCTTTACAGCGCTGGGGGAAAGAAATTCGCATCTGGGAGGGCTTGGTTTTGTAGGTAACAATCCTAACCAATATCCGTAAGTCCGAACCATGGAAGGAGTCAGAATATAAAAAGCTAGCAATAATTCATGATATATCAGTCTCCATGCATTTTTACATGCAATTCGATATACTTACCATCCGGGTTGTGAAACTGGTGGTGTAACTCTAACTAGTGGTATATCTCTAACTAGTGGTGTATCTCTGTAAAGATCGCTGGTAAAATCGATTGAACCAGATTCAGGGTAGTAATTGGGCCGGGGAGTTTCCGTACCAACTCCCTGATTGGGCACGTTTACTCTACTGTATATTGACGAGCGACCAGGGACATCTTGTGAATGACGACTATCATAACGATCTGACGTTATATAATAACCTTGGAACGAATCATATGAGCTCCCTGAACCTGATGGATGGCAGGCCTCACTAAATACAACCGCAAGACAAATGACCAGACAACAGATGATAATACGAGCCATGCTGAATTCCCGATATGCTAAACAATTGAAAACAGAAAATGAAACGGAGAAAAAATTAAACTTCGAATCATTTTAACATAATTATTTTCGTCGCCAACTAATGACAAATTTTACCAAACCAACCCTATTACTCACTATAAAATCAGCAAATTGACAATAAATTAACGTATACATATACTAAGATGGATTTTTTAACCCCATGAATGTTATGAGAAAAGTTCGTAATGATTGTTAATGATTTACTTAAATGTCCCCGTCGTTCCGATGCATTGTCTTATTACGTAGAAATCATAAACTAAAGAAAAAAATGTAAGTAAGATATGTTATCAAATTGGTCCCTACTATTGCTTTCCTTTTATGAAATAAAAACTAGGATGTTTCTTCACTGGCTACAATGTTATTGTATTGAAAGACACAATTTGTCAGAAACTTACACAATTCTAGGCTTGGTTCTCTGCTAATAAACTTCTCCTTAATGTGAGTAAGACTAGTTAAAGTTTTTTTCTTCAAAATAATAAGAGCAGCATTGATAACGTCATAGTTGACATATCAATGGATGGAAAATATCTTAAAAGAGTAGATCATACAACGTTGCTAGGAGTTATAATTGACTCTGGCTTGACGTGGAATAACTATGTTATTTCAATCTCTACAAAGATTGCACGATATGTTGGGATTCTCTCTATTTCAAGCAGGACAAGTTCTTCGTTCTTTATAATTTACTCTTGTTCATCCCCATCTCACTTATTGCGTGAAAGTTTGGTCCAGTACAATGTATTCTAATATCAAGAAACTTCTGAAGCTCTAAAAGAGACCAATTTCTTATATTTCTTTTGATTCCTTCAATGATCACACCTGCAAGCTATTTGCTTCTTTAAATCTCCTTAAATTTGCTGACCTTATTAATGTTCACATTGCTACTCTTTGCTTACCGTTCTATTAATAATCATAATCCTCCTGTTTTCACATGTTATTTTACACACAATAAATATATATATAATCATAATACTAGGCAGGCTAGTAACATGCCCAAACCACGTCCTAGAACTAGTATTAGTATACAGAGCTTACGTTATTGAGCTAATACTTATTACAATTCTTTGCCTAATACAAAGAAAATTCATGCTTCACATGCATTCGTTTAAAAAGAATCTTAGTACTTATTATTCAAATAGCTATTGAATATTCATTTATACATAATATTGTTACATAATACTGTATTACTTGGAGTTTTACTGTCAAAACCATTTGATCTTGTGTATTATTCCATTGATCTTGTGTTTTTATCGATTGATGTTATTTTGTTTTCTTTCTTTTGTTTTTCCTTTTGGAGAGTGACCGCTTCCTTTCTCCTTGTACATTTAATACTATATTTATGGAAAAAAGCATACTTTTTCTACCTATATTTTATGTATATTGAGAAAACCAAAAGAAATGAAATGAAAATTGAAAAGTAAAGGTTTACGTATGCATTGTGATAAAGTTTTAGAATCGAATAACATTATCGAAATTTTACCAGTATCAACCAAAAGAGTATTTTGGGAAACACCTGTCCTCCCTTCTGTCATTCGCCCCACCCCTCTCCCCGCAGGTGCAGCGAAAAGTGAGAATCGAGTATAATTATGCATTATCGAGGGATTAGTGGTCATAGCCACAGTCAAGTTTAGACCTTAGATGATGGAACGGAAGTAGATTTAAGTAGCAGGGTGGTAGCAGACGAGTCAAGCATTTCGTATAGTTAGGTATAGTTCAAATCAATAATGTATACGAAACAAGAATCAGATAAGTGCAAAACAATTTCAGTATTTTAAACCAGCTTCACTGCGGATAAAGAACATATACAGAGGATGGGATTATCGGATTAGCTTATGAACGAAACGATTAAATTGTTTCGTTACCCCCATGGAGCTAGGATATCCCTTCCCTTGCTGGATATCTCCAAACTGGGGCTGGTACATTCCTTCAACATGACAATCATTATTTCAAAATAATCACATCGACTTACACCTTACAAAACATATTTGAAAAAAGGTAGAAATTATCGATAATTCGTGCTACATTATATAACACATAAAACCTGTCTTCACAGAAGAAACGTATACATTGAAATGTAACTGTAATCAATCACTATATATTCTTGTTGATTTGAGATTAAGCAAATGATTACTTGATTGACTTGTGTAATTGCATCATAATCATCTTGTTAGGGAATGGTATATTCTATATGATAAGTCTTAAGTCTAAATATTTAGGAATATTTCTCCAAAGGAAACCGAAAGTAAAAAGAAAGACATAATTCAACTTACCCAAACGTTTGTAGACTTTGAAGACACTGGAGAAGAGAGTGGTTGCTGGACCAGAGCTGATGAGGAATCGATTGGATATGAATGATTTAACTAAGGAACAATTGCTTTTAAGGAGTAAAATTCTTAACTCGGACCATGAGCGGAGCAACAACTTTTTTTTAGTGGTTTGACGGCTTGTCTTAATCTGTTTATATCGGAAGTAGTTTAAAAGAATCTCGGCACAGTTTTACATTTCACTATGCCATTGACATTTGCGGGGTAATTCCCTGAAAAGTTTTGCTCAGTCTAGACATATTGTATTTTTTAGACCTTGGCAGAAATCCCAGCATAATATCACAACTTATACCATATATGCTCTTTCGACCAAACCTGAGGTGGCCCCCTTCTATGACAAACAATATGCAATAATTCGATAAACCGATAAACTCTGTTTTTTCGATCGATAAACTGAGTTTATCGACTGGATAACCGTGTTTTTCGCGATAAACTCAGTTTATCGAGCAAAAAGCAGAGTTAACGGCGATAAACTCGGTTTATCGAATTATTGCACATGTGGCTTGCCATACCCTTCTCCCGGGGAGTCGAACATTTTTGTGCAGTTATTTAAGACATGGTATATAGAACACTCTCTGAGTTTTAGTTTTATCAAGTTTGCGAAATAATAATGCGCACATTTATAATTAAACCGTTGAAAGTTTTGGTAACGACTCTGAAACGTAGTGCGCATGTCCATGGGTCGCCAGGGAAACGCTTGTCTAAACCACTGAACAGTCGAGATTGCATTTTCTCTTTTCACTCTTTTGTTTGATCTTGGATTGGGCACAGTCTTGTTCTACCTGCATGGGTTGGGAAACCGATGAAGATTAAGTGGTAAATTGAATGAACATTTTATACGGAAGCAAAACAACTTTTATTGGGAGTTACGTATCTACCACGTCACACTTGTTACTGCAAGATTACTACTATTGATACAAAACGTAAACTCTATACTACATGGAAATAACTGGAAGAATTGCATGGGTACTTGAAAGAAACTTTCAACAAGGGGAAGTGTGAATGGGTGGGTGGGGGGGGGGGGGGGGGGTCCTGGGTTACATTCGGAGGTGGTATATATGAACCAATTTGACTGTTTTCTTTCTTTCAATTTTTCCCCTGCGGTTTGGCGGCTTTGATTATAATCTGTTTTTTCGGAAGTAGTTTTAAAAGAGAGAGCCAAGAAAGTTGATGATAAATACCAGGTTAGGGAATATGTGAGGGTAATTCCCTGCAAAGTTCTGATGTGCAATTGATCAAATATATGGAAATGAGAATAATCCTTAAACAACCAAGAATAAGGTTACCTGAGAGCGTGAGAGCGTGAGAGCGTGGTGGCCAATTGTCTAAGGCGTCGGACTCGTGATGCAAGGATTGCTGATTCGATTCATGCCTAGTTCATTACGTTGTGTCATTGGGTAAGATGCTTTATCTCACTTGCCTCTCTCCGCCCTGGGGTTAAATGGGTACCTGTGAGGTAACTTGTCATTGGGCGCAGTATATAACTGCTGCCGACTGGTGGGATTGTCTCTGAGACAGGTTATTATTGACCAGGGGTAATATAACGTCTGTAAAGCGCTTTGAGCTTATCGCTGGTGTAAAGCACTATATAAAAATCAAATATTATTATTATTATTACCTGGCACGGCAGGACATCATAAAATTAGCCTATATGCTCCAGATGAGAGTTACTGATGGAACGAAATCTTCTGGTGGTAGAAGCTGAATGGTAAGCAAAAATTGCTGACAATTCTCGGCATGTTTAGATGTAAACCATATTCTCAAAGCAGTATATATCGCAAAGAGTCAACCCTTACCCCCCCCCCTCCCGCCTAACCTCCTTTTTGGTTTCGATTTTAATCGTAACCTATGCATTCATGCAGGCGAAGAGTGTGTGTGTGTGTGTATGCGTGCGTTTGTTTTGCTATCTGACCGAGGACTTGAACAAAAGAATTTCAGGTCCTCGGTTGTGATTTCTAAAGAATCACCACGTCCTCGGAAGAATTCTATTGTATGGGGTATTGTTAAGGTTAGGGTACGTGGATTTGAACAATGGAAAATACAATGGGGTCCTCGGTCTGAATGTAATACAAACATGTGTGTGTGTGTGACGCCTCGCTTGTAAACACGATATCTCAAGTAGGGAAGCTTGGACCAATCTAATATTTGATGTATATGAGTACCACATTGAGTAGATGAACCCTATTGTTTTTGGTGCCTGTGAAGGTCACCAAAGGTCAGTTAGAGGCCAAAAACCAAAATATTAAAACAAGCAATAACTCCCATTGACAGGGTCTGACATGGTTGATATTTAGGGAGTAGTTGTGAATGGGTAAGGGATCGTTTCCAAACATAAGGTCATAGGTCAACATAGGTCAACAAAGGTCAATGGTCAACATGGTAAACATAGGTAAACATAGGTCAACATAGGTCAATCAGGGGTCAAGAACTAGTATTTTTGCAATAACTTGAGAACAAAATGTCCGTCAAGGTTGGGAGTTACACTATTGTAATCCAGTAGTGGACCCGCATCTAGGTGACCTTTGACCTCAGATTGACCTCCAGTGACCTGTATTAGTTTCTTTCAAGTTAATTATTTGACGTTTCGTGGCCATATTCCAATCTAAATTGTCCATAAGTTGACTCCTCTGCAACCTTCAATGTGCGAAGTTATTAGAGAACAAGGTTTGGTTTGGTTTTGTTAAAATTCTTAATAAGTACAGTTAGGATGATTCTGTGAGTTCCGTAAAAAAATGCTGACTCTTGCTCATATCAGACACCTGGTCCTCAACAGGTTCTCAAAAGGACCAACGGTTGATTTGTGATATTTTTGGCAATAATATTGTGTGTGTACATCGGACCACATGAAAATTTTAAGACAGTTCTACAACCTTGTAAATATTCCTTACAAGCAAGGAACCATATTGCCCTAGAGCTCTTGTTTGTGGAGGTCCAAGATCAAACGGTCTTAGTTTGGCAGTGAGTTCACGAGCTTTTGTCTGGATCGGCTGTTGATCTCAACTTGTGTAGTCTCTTCCACCAGTTTCAGCATAGCTAGGCCTTAAAAGTAACGTTCGACTTTCGTCACGTTACTGATTATGGGACAACTTGAACAAACCTGGGTAGGCATGTGAGCAATTTTATGTAAGTTGTCTGGACCAGCAACGGTTGGGTAGAATAGGGTTCGTTAACACAACAACGTAAAGAATACGAGTCAGAATACCAATACACTTAAGATGGCAAAACATCTCCTTCATTATTTCTTAAGGCAATTCTCCTACTGGCTATCAGTCATAATTCGCAAAATATAGAACAATTTAAGGAGTTTTGAGACAAGTTTGCTGTTGTTACTGCTAGGAATTTTGGAAGAGAGATACTCTTACAACCTCAGATTATCATTGCGTAAAAGATCGCTTTGATTTAAGCATGAAATAGAGTAATAGCGATATTTTGCGCACATCAATCTGCAGCTAAAAGACAGATAATTAATTGGGAAATTGTTCGAAGTCGCCGCTCTAATTGAGCAGCAGTTCAAAGTAGCTGTGAGGTACTGTACAGTATATGCTTAGGACTCCCGCACACCTAGTTTCTGTATAGTATATGCCTAGTAAAGTAGAGGAGCCCTAATGTAACAGAAGCCAAGCTATCTTCGTAGGTATTTTCACATATGTTGTATTTTTAATTGTTTGAGACACTACAGTAGGCCTACCTGCTTGTTTATGATACTGCGTCATGTTTTACTTTGTTCAACACTTACTTTCGGTGGAAGAATTTTTCATTTCGTACTGCAAAGAAACATGACTTTCTAATGCGCAATTAGGTAGCACCATGCATCTGCCTAACTGCCTAACCTTTGTTCATAGAAAGTATTGATGTTGCAGATCTGTACTTTGGAGACTTGACCAACAATCATAGGCCTAGTGGCGAGTGGAATTCGGCGAGTAGATTTTTAGTCACGGTCGCCAAATAGCGATTACTTTCAAAAATATTTGTCATATTGAGCACAAGAATCCTATTGCTTGTGAGGTCAAATCTCCTATAGGTCACCAGAGGTCAAACTCTGAAAATCCTTTTACATGATATGTAACGATGGAAATCGTGGATGCCGCTAATACTTGGTGTGTGGATTCATAACATTGAGTACAAGACCCCTATTGTTTTTTATGGAGGTGTGTATCGCCACGTACAGTAGACTGGCATGTGTTATCATGCCATAGTGTTATTGTAACAGCTAGTTCTGGTTATACTAACCAGCAGAAGTCTAGTGCATTGAAGTCATCGAAACCTCGATGCATTTTGCATTCTGGTTTTAGTATATGTGGTGATATATTTTAACACACATGCATCACCTGAGTGAATGATATCATCATTGAGCTAAAACTTTGTTTTTCTTTATAAAGATAACATTTGCAGCTTAGGCGCTTGCAACAGTCCGTGCGAAGGATCAGCGTTGCAAAGATACATAAAGAACCCTATACTATAGGAGCTAAGTTAGTGCCATGCACTGAGGAATCATGTAGCCAGATGATATTACAGACCGCCTCGGGTCTCCACTAGAGTAAATGTTCTCCGAATCGACAACTGAGGTGTTTAGATGATACGGTAATAGTAATATTGATAATCATAAATATAAATATATTATATTACTGAAACTGATATCAATATCTTGTGATAAAAGTGTCATCACGTTAGTGGAATGGGGAGTTTGTTGACTCGCCGTCCAACCCCTTGTCCTAGAAACGAAGTTGCGGTACCAAATATATCTACAATGGGCGACTAATATAAAGCAATGCAAAAATGAAAACAAAGAGCAATTATTCTTTCTTTCAACTTACTTTATTCCCAAAATGATATAAAGGCAGCGTTTTCAATGCGATTAAAGAAATTCAACATACTGTAAGGACTCGGCACCCCATCCACCTCAACCTCCACCCCCCCCCCACTCTACCCCACCCTCCGTTCCTATTGGACACTTTGTCCGATAATCCTTGTGCAGGCTTCGTTGGCACTATTATGAGTGACAATTTTGTTCAACTGTTTATAACTCAGTTTTTAGTGATGTATAGTCAATGTAATGTAGTAACGTTGGACTCACTTTAAACCTAATGCTAATCCCTCCCCTTCTGCCCCCCCCCCCTTCCAGGAAAAATAATTTGATTATGATAGTTGCATAGGTAATTGTTTCCGATCCGTATTGTTGGCTGTGATTATACCAAGTCATAGTAAACAGAGATTATAGTGTCACAAATACTGACTCGGTACCGTCCGATAGAAGGAAAAAAAATAATGAAAAGAACGCTACGCTAAGACTTCAATCTATGGGTGTTCAAGAAGAGTAAGTAAGACATTGCAGGCAGCTGTTTAGACATTCACAGCTTGGAATTCTTGCCACGAGATCTTCTCGTCACCTAGTTATGAAAACATGAAAACAAAACAATAAATTAAGTTTGCCAGCAGTAATGGTCAATATACAGTGGCGTATGAAGCTATCAGAACGTGTAAGGCCAGATGAGACATTGAATGTTATATCCAAATTGCTACTCTTTCTAAACTGAAAGAATATTTATATTTTCATCGACATGTTGCTTTTCACGTTCTCGAAATTTCGACATCAGACTTAAGATGAATAATATGAACAGAAAATGATCTATTGTTTATTGGTAATCCTTTTGCTAATGCAAAGGGATCCAGCTGAATGATTTAAAACTTTCGTGGAGTGAATCAGTTGTCGAAAAAATATACCCCTGCCTTCGCCCATTCAAAGTAGGGTGCAGCGACGCCCCCTGCCCCCACCATCTTTCCTGCTTTTCCACAGAGGAAATTAATATTTTTGAAGAAGAAAAAAACATGTTGTATTTGATGAAATTCAAAATACAGAGAAACTTGATAAATATGCCAAAAAATTCAAAAGTATCAGGTTTCAACAAGATAAATCAATTTAACAATTTAGAGCTTTCAATATCATTTGTTATTATGACATCACTTTGACGGTAGCCTCTCATGGAAAGAAAAGAAAGAGGACGTCCCAATATCCGAGGTTTTGTTCCTGTCGTCGGAATTTATCGTAATTACCTCTTTCAAAAATATGTTAAATAAAAATAAAAATAATATTAAATAATAATTAGAGAAATACATTTTTAACTAACCATCAGTGTCATCGTCTGAGAGAAACGCAACGAAGTTTATGGCTGATCCGCCCTCTTCCACCCATTCACAGATTTCGATGTATTTATTACCGTTCATGTCAATCGACTTAAAGATTGAGTCTTTTTGACTGTCAACATCGCGACGCCACCTGCAAAATAAGATTTAAAAAAGACACAAAACTTTAATAAAATCAAAGTATTGTATCTGATACCGCTATCACATTTTTTAAGGTAACATGTGACGTCACAAATGTGTCTCAATAGATAACAAAGGCATATAATACATACCAAAACAAATGAGGAAAAAGGGTTAGATAATGGTCGGGTGGTCGGGTGGTCGGGTGGTCGGGTGGTCGGGTGGTCGGGTGGTCGGGTGGTCGGGTGGTCGGGTGGTCGGGTGGTCG
>KN882795.1:93841-108388 GCA_000934455.1 Apostichopus parvimensis
GGAGTCATAGTCATTCATCAATGTAATTATATATGGACAGAAACAGGTTGGTGTAAGTCCCAAGTATGAAATCAACAATTTTTGTACAATGCAGCCTTCCATATAAAATGAATACATGTTTCAATATCCTATACCTCAATCATAGGAACAAAGCTTTTAGGCTAGGAGATAAAACAATATGTTTCATTTCGATTGGCCTGTATTTTATATTTTCTTTAATCTTAGACTTAGTTGATACCCTTAAGCAGTGGCCATCTACCAATGACGTACTACAACATATCCTCTTAATTAACATACACATTTTGTAACTTCATGGACGGGCGACAATTTGAATATTGTGGCAGCATTACAAAACCAGCTCTCTCCCAACTTCCAAGTAACCTTAAGCGAATATGTATAACTGTATAGCGCCCTCTATTATGTTTTCCATATCACTGCTATACCTAGGAAATACAGTTTGCTGAAGTTTCCCACATTATTATTGTTACTACTGTTACTCATTATATATGTTAAAAAGTGGTCACCCTGAGGGTATTGTCCTGAGGGATTTTGTCTAGTCCCATATTTTTCTTTTAAACATGCTGCCCAAAACAACTTTCTTGACTGGACTAATGACCATTTCACCAGCAGCTAGCTAGACTTTAAAGGGTTCTCCCACTTTGCAATAACTCAGAGCTTTGACTGCAAACTGCAAAATGGACATCAGTTATCTATAAATGCTGCATATGTAAGTGAACTTTTACTGGAGAGGTAAATCATTGCAGTGAAAGATGGCTTGAGGGGGGACTGATGGGGGTAAATAAATATCAGAGGTTCTTTATGGGATATCTGCAGGACTCTAACATGAGATTAGGAAAATGGTTGGGCACGTTGATTAAGATGGAGGACATCAAATAATCCGCAGCCTTTGTGAATCCTATGTTCTGTCAGGGTGAGGCTCGAATGAGACTCCTCAGTATGACACTCAATCATCTTACCATAGAAATTAAAGGGGTGGGTGGGCAGGTGAGTGAGTGGGTTGGGGGTGGGGTGAGGTGTTGTATTTCCTGTTTTGGTTTTCGACACTTGCAGAGAACTTAAGTTTCTCCTTACAAATAAATTACTATTCTTTATATCAGTTTGGTATCATTCTTGTTCGGTCTGTGCCTTAAAATCCCGGGTCAGGAGCTGCTTGATGATCTCCGAGTCGGCCGGTGCGGTCGTAAAGATGGCGCCGACGAAGGCATGCGTCCCCCAGACGGTGTGACGGACGCACTTACAGCAACCCAGATCCTCAATGTCAAAACCCAACTGTTTGAACCGTTCGTCGGTCTCGAAGAGGCTCGTGCTCGGGTTGGACGATCCGATAAACTGAAAGATAAAAAGGGAACAAGATGGCTCCATCAGGTTTGACCGTGAGACAGCAATTATGTCGGATCGAGAATTGGTTCTTCGAGGACTGGAAGGAAGCTCACCCTCAAGCAGTCGATTGTACGTTTGAAGGTACAGTATCTTCTATCTGCTGTAAATATTTCTGATTCAATCTGGCTAGGAGGTGGTGGGGGGGGATGAGGGGGAGGGAAGGTGGGGGAGGCACAAACTTTGAGAGGGAGTGGAACGTGGGACTTTGATATTGACAGGGAAAACCACCAGTTAACGTAAAAACATTCCTACAAAACTGCATCCTGTTCATTCCATACCGCAGACTGCATATTTGAATGATTTTTCAATAAAAAGGACACTTTTTAAATCACAATTTTTTCCTTAATTTTTCAAAAACAGCCTGTGGTTTTTTCTGAAATAAATAACAAAAGGGCACTTTTCAATCACAAAAAAAGTGCAAAACCAAAGAAGGAACTTCTAATTGATGGAAAGGGGAACATGTGAGGTATATAGCCAGATTCAATGTATCAAGACAATTTTTAAATGCATGTATCATCAACCTAGCACTTTTACAAAGAGCAGTCATTTAAATATCCGACCCAAATGCGACCCCTATAAATAGTCTAAAAAGGTTCCTCTTTCACACCCAAATATCTTCAATAAGCTTTTTAACCATTACTTTGACCCTGATGATCACAAAATGCAAACTGCAGTCCAGTTAAACATTAATACATACATTACAGTAAGTAAACTACAGCACTTGCTAGCTTTTTACTTAATACTTGCATTTTAAAGCATGCCAAAGGTGAAAAGATCATCATCACCCAGGAATTGGTTGGCTCAACCTCAAAAGGTCATTAACTAGTAGCCATAACCATGGTTACCCATACACCTACTACCTACTCTGCAGCAGCTGGTCCCTACCCTGTGATAAATTTTCCAGAGAGATATATTGTTCAATTACTCCTTCAGCAGTTTCTGTTTTGGTCCTTGTGTCCTTGTACAAGCTCAGTAGTCAGTATACAGTAAGTCAATGGTCTGTGAGTCAATACACAAGAACAAGGACTGATAATATCTATCATATTTCTCTCACTCATTTTTTGTGCATATCTTTTACCTATTTATGCATAATTAATATGCATCTGCCTGCTGCACTTTGACCTGTGTGACGGGACTGAGACAGACTTTATACCTTCGGCCATTTATGGTAAAGTATGATACTTTAGATGTTTTATTTTTTATATTTAGGCAGATCATTATGCATGTGTCTCAGGCCGAGCTCAATTCATATCTTAACAAAACTTGCATATTTCAGTTCGAAATCATAACAAATTTCCTTGTTTGGTCATTTTGATCTAGGTTTGTCTATCAACTGAATAATTTTTTTGTTGAAGGTCATCAGTATATATTGTCCCCCCCCTCTCCCAAATATGCTAGAAATTATAAATAATGGTCACCCATATATTCTTCAATAATTTCTAATGCCAGTCAAAAGTAATAACCAAAACTAAGACATTTCATTGTCTATACTAACAACCCATCTACACACGTCTGGGAATAACAAGGGAATAATAATATAAATATGCTAGAAATTAAAATTATTGGGAATAACATGGAGAATCGGAGCCCTTAAGGAAAGTCCTTTTGAAAATTTCTAGCTATTTTTTCTAGTTACAAATCTTGCAGCAAATTTACTGGCAATTAAGTTGTAATTTAGCTTTCAACACTTATGCACAGCTATGAGGTGTTTGTATTGTATAAAATATTTACATACGTAGTAAGGTCTGCAATATACACACAACTGTGTGAAAAGAATACAAATCGACAGATAAAGGTGTGTGTCGCAGGCACATGCAGGTCACGCCTTACCACCCGGGGACTTCGGGACAATCTCGCATGTACCCTCCCCTTAAATATATAGATTTGATCCTTTTGCAACTAATCTTTCAAATACTTTCATGGAATTTCACTTAAAAAACAAAAATGAAAGTTTAAAGGATTTCCTGGCACTGTATATTGACATAATTAAGAAACCCATGGTCTTTCACACTGTAGTAACCTATGCGTGCAGTGAAGTGAATAAGAATATTTTACTGGGTGGGGAAATTTTCTTTTTCTTTTTTTTTGCTATTACCCATTAGCTATTTTCTACTTTTACTGTTTGGGCATAATTGGATTTTCTGATTATCTCATACAACTAACAAACATTGTTCAACAATTACCACTGTGCAATGCTATTTTCAATAAAAACCTAATGTATATACTGTACCTCTGATATTAAAATAATAGTAATTTAATAATCAGAAGTTATTTTTATGACGCTTAAGCGACCACAAATGTGGGAGAAGCTCGCAAGGCTTATGGATTACAACTTACACGTCAGGTGGCTTCCAATTCAACATCTTAGTACTCAAATTTGGAATCTTTTCAATTTGAAAAGTCATTTCAGATGGGAATATCGTAGATTGCTCGTGGAAGAAAAGCCCACCTTACTATGAGTTAAAATTACGAGATGCACCAATCAGTTTTAATGTGTGTTAGTTACTTCCCTGATGCAAAAAGTGTCAGATAATCAGTATTACATTCCTTCGAAACAGCAGAGAGCGTAGAATCAATGTATTCATTTGGCAGTCCTTAAAAACACAGAGTCAACAAGTCGCACTCTTTAATATTTATTGGACTACCGAAACACAGGCCTGAAGTATTTGCTCACTTTCATCCCGTGTTATTAATCGCTGTCATCCCACTAAACATCGTATATCTCAGGTACGAGAGCGTACCCCATTAGATGCACGGACAACTTGTAAACAAACACAGTCGAAGCTACAGAGAACGCTGATTATCAAGCAAGCTACTACAATGCATGCTTGCCAAAGCCAATTTTGAAATTTCCAATAAACAAGAGTTTCCCTCCCCCGAACACAATGTTGAGGGCATGCAACGCTGGAGTTTGGTAACTGGATATGCTTCGAGATCTGGAACGAGATCAAACTTTGACGGGATAGAACCAGCAGGAATCGTTTTCTGTGTATAGGGCAGAGGACACCTGGTTTGAAAGAGAAAAGGCTCACACAAAATCAGAAAGGAAAAAACTGTTCTGTTTTGATTTTTCTTTATGCTCGAGGGGAAATACTTGTAGGTTACAGGCAGCTGGTTACAGCCCCGTGTCAGAGTCGTGTAATTTCAGGTTTCGATAGCGATGTTGGTGCTTTTGTGAAGTAGGGGTCTCTCTTGAAGAGGATGCTGCGTGTTTTGTGGTGATTGATCAACCAGACAGATGAGGTCTTGTGGAGAGTAACAGTCGTAGGTAAGAAACTGAGAGAGGACATCTTCTACAGTACATACAGCTAGTACTATGCAAACCGTACAGTATCTTAACTACTGGTTGTTTTTTGGTTTTGTTTTCTGGTGGGGGTGGAGGTGGGGGTCGGGATAGGAGGGATGAAGGACAGAAGAGGGTTACAGCTGTTAAAGGAAACTTTGAATGAGGAAGGTTCAAATTAGCTGATGTAATATTTTCTTTTCTAAAATTATACAACAAATATGACAATATAGTATCAAAATTTAATAACTAAATTTTAATTTCTAAGCTCAGTATTGATGGTAATTTTATTATGTATTGGCCCCAGATATATGCTAGAAAGTAGTTAATTATGGTCATTCAAATTTTAAAAGAAACATGTTGACTGGCATATTATCTTCAAAGCAATTTCCTTGTCAGAGGTACAGTAAAAGATTTTGTCAACCTCAACACAGTTTAAGAAACCTCATACTTTGTGGATCATTTGATGGGTGAAAATCTATTGCAGTACACAATTTTGGCAAGTCTTAGCAATTTTTGGCAGGTGAAAAATGGGCAGTACATATACACAGTAGTAACCATCACACATGTGAGTGTTATACATATATGCCAATTACTGCATTTCGGTTTGCAACACTGCTGTACATTAAAAACACAGCCAATTATTCAGTAATATAGGAATGTGTATTTTGCTTGACTCTAATAAAAGTATAACGACAATGTAAGAAATAATAACCATCTTTTGACCTTCAACTATATCTGATGCCTCTAGGTTATAAGACATTAAAATATATTCTAATATGTCATAGTGACCCACATTACAGTACATCTGTACATGTTTGAGCTACCACACTGTTGGGGGCTAGCAGGTGTACAATGTTAAAGGAATATTAGCTGGTGATTCATATAAATACTTGGTGCCCTTATTGTGAATAAAGTATTAAACTACTTGCATATAACACGCATACATGTAGCTACAATCCAGTATATGGCTTTGCAAGCTGATATGTACGTAAGCTAGAGGTAATACACTGTACATAGAGCTATAAACATGCCAATGCACACAGCTACAAGGCAATAGGTGGTGCTACGTAGTGCTATGTATTGGCATGTGTAGCTACATACATACTAGTATTTACTGTGATATCACACTAACATCCCACTGCGTAGCTACAGGGCAATACATAGAACTACATATTGCTATGTATTGGCATGTGTAGCTACATGCATACTAGTATTTACTGTAATATCACACCAACATGTCGCTGTATAGCTTCAAGGCAATACATAGAACTACATATTGCTATGTATTGGCATATGTAGCTACATACATACAGTATTTACTGTGATATCACACCAACATGCCACTGCGTAGCTACAGGACAATATGTAGTACTACATATTGCTATCTAGCTAGTGTAGCTACATACTGTACATACAGTGCTTACTGTCATATCACACCACAGTACTTTAGCTAACTTAGCAACCTATTGTAGGCCTACATGAATACAATGTTCCCATAAATTCAGTTTCATGCAATGAAATATGACTCAATAAAAGGGAGACAGCCGAGGTACATACTTGACAGTACTTAACATGGTTTTAATTGTTTGTGAGCAAATTTATAGCAGATAAATTATGCAAAATGCAGCTTGTTGCAGATAAAACTCAAAATCACAGCTTTATGGATAAAATAAGGACTTCAGCTGCCCACAATTTTAATATGGAAACTAGGTTTTAAATGGACATTAAAGTTGGACAAATGACAGTATATATGGATTCCCACTAAAACTGAGACGTTGTGTTTCCCTCGCTTTGTTTAAAAAAACCTCTGAATATTCATCTTATGCATCAATCATTCATCAACGTTAACCGATAATTCTTTCATTCTTTCGTTCTTTCGTCTTTGCTTTCTTTTCTCTTTGCCTCTCCAGCGCCTTGAGCACCCTTCTGGGTGGATATGTGCGTGTTATAAATCACTATTATCATTATCATTACATATTAACAGGCACCACAATTTATTTACAGGCACTAGAGGATATTTATTGGCATTATTAAGACAAATTCTCTTAAATTGTATTACTCTCGCAATATAAAGTATCTTTCATGAAACTACTTAAAGCAAGCAATAAACCTATTCAACGTATACTTCCTGGTTACAGATTATATATTTTGCTTATATTTGACAATATCTCACAATTTACTTGCATATATTCCAACATTGTACTTGCGAACTGTACATATTTCAGTCGCAACCTTCATCGCAGTTATAGCCCGGATACTACTACTGTGAGACGGTCCGTACCATACTGTATGAATCAATTGATACTTATTTATATTAAACATTAGTACATCCCGGTCGTTACGGGATGGAACGTTATCCCCTTTGTCCTGACAGAAACCTCGGCGAATCAGTAATTAACGATATATATCCTCTTTAACTGGTGTCATAAAGCTGTTAGCTACGATCAACTTTTAATGAAGCAATCAGTCAATTATACATCCTCTGATGAATGCCCTCGGTCACCGTATATATGTACACGCATAATATCATCATTGTGTACATGCAGGAGCATCAGTATACATAAGAAGATACTGTCTGGAGATATCACCATGACAACACCATGCATCTCGTACATACATAGAGTATGTACAGTATTTTGACGTGAGGGATTGGGAAATGGAGGATGCTGTATGTACATGGCATGAATAGGATATAAAATTTGATACATCTGTCTGTCTGTCTGTCTGTCTGTCTGTCTATCTGTCTGTCTATCTGTCTGTCTATCTGTCTATATGTCTGTCTGTCTGTCTATCTGTCTGTAAAATGTAAGTTTGCTCTTTCTTTATATTGACTGTCAGTTTTTCCTCTGAAGAAGCTTCAACTCCACTAACTTTCCTACATGATTTTAATTACCTTTATAATTTAATGTCTTCACGTACGAAATCAAATCAACACCACGGGATATGATCCCTCCTACCATGTTATTTTATCCTCATCTGTTTCCCAAAGGTATTTATGTAACTATCTTACAGGAAGAAAATATTAAGTTTTGGAATAAATTTTATATACATATGTTGTGTTTTGTTCCCATATATGATACCATATATTATTCTGGCATTCAATATTTCTGGTATTTGGACAACACTAATTTGCATACAGAATTTCATAATTAACTAGAAAATAGAAACCTTATATTTTTATTACCCTTGTTTTAAATCTTTTCATTGCAAGGGACTTAATATTGTTTAACTTGAACTGCATTCCTTCGGTATTGACTTTAATTATTGAACAGTCAATTGTTTTAAGTAATTATATAAAGGTAAGAGGGCCTGATGTTTTGATCCTAGCAGGAGGCTAAACCTCTGAAGAAGATTCTGCAAGTCAGGCCTGCTAACTTTTACATATTTTACCTACACAGGCTTCTTGCAATAGATAAGCAGTTTTATGAACAGCTTTTTTTCTCTCCAAATTTAAGTAATGCATAAATCTACTGAAAGCAGTGTATCATGAGTTGATGCAGAAAACTCTGTTGAGTGTTGGTTGTACAGTACCTTTTTTTTTTCCTTCAAATTTTAATGCAGAATTTCATATTTGATAACAGGAAATTCACTTGTTTGCTTTTTATTTCAGTATTATATCCAACTAATCAAGATGTCAAATCCTCCGCCCCCCCCCCCAAAAAAGAAAAGAGAGGTATGAATAATTCAAGATAATTTGCTAATTTTTGTGTAGTGTGATTAATAGTAATTATATAAAATGTCTGGGTTTACCTAAAAAAGTTGCTTTAAGCATATTGTGTAACTTACTGTACACACTAACACCTGAACTGATTATCCCACAATTATTACTTTCCTTTTCAAAATCCCCCACACCCAGCCCCACACTCCCCCACCCCCTCCAAAAAACAAAATAACAGACCGGACCTGCACTAAATAAAGCCAAATTTTAAGTCTTTCTAATTTGGTAAAAAATAACCTCACTTAGTAAAAGTCTATTCAAGATAGCAATAAAATCAGTATTAACCAACTCTTAAAAAAACATAAAGACAACATGTTGATTTAACACTAATTACCATAAAATACTTGTTACATTTCAACTTGCTGAGTACATGTACAGCAGATTCTCATAGCGTTTGGAAGATAATACTGTTACATTATGTATCTATCTTCACTTACAGTAAACTTTGTCATCACTGGTTATATATAATGGCATAGCGTTATCGACATGGAGGGGGATGCGAAGCATAGGGTGTATATACAGTATATATATATATACATACATTCTTACATATATAATATACGTATATAATATATACAGATATACCGAGAAAGCTCCATCCATACGAAGTCGGCAATGTAACTCTTTTATCATCGAAGATCCATTAGTCTTCAACTATATGGATTCTTTATAGTCATTAACGAGAGACGGAGAGATGGAGGAAGAGAGAGTGTGCGGGGGAGAGGAGCAAGAGGGATGAGATTAGGACGAGGCCTTCGGTGATGAAGGCTTATAATATTATATATGTCCTAAAACAGTATAAAGAGAATAACAGACTCAACCTCATTCCAGGTCGCTCACCTTACATTTCACCTTTCAGCTCAAGATCATGCACGACAGATGCGCTACATACAGTATATACTGTGACAGAGAGTTGTTTACAAAAACAAATTCTGTAGGAGTGGCCCCGAGGGAAATTTTTATATTTCTTCTTTCTTTTGTCTCTAAGTTATTTCTTTATTCCCCCTCCTTTGTTTTTACGGGGGAAGCAAAAGTCAAAATTTTGTTTTTCATTTGGTTAGAAAGTAAAAGATACATGCAAGCTGATTGTATATCTTGATATTAAAACTAGCTCGAAATAGGCCGTCAAAGGGGAGGGGAGAGCAAAACTGTTACTCATTGGCTATTAAGATCAGCATGCATACAGTATGTATAGGAGATACATGTACAGTAGCTTATTAGACAAAGAATCCAATTAAAGGCATCTCACACAAAAGCTGTTCTTATTTCTCTCAAGACATGAATATTCCTCATAAATTGTGTTAATACTGTTTTTAAATCTAAAATTGATCTGTTGACATATTAAAGTGATAATTAAGTTTGTTATTTAGTATTATAATGTAAGAGTTCATTTTAGAGGAGAAAAGAGGCATGAAATCTTAAATTTGAAATATTATAAAACAGTGTGGCCAGAAAATTAAAACCAAACATATGCACCACACCACGTGAGCAACAGACCAACTTCCTTGTCCATATAAAATATTCAGATCCAGCCTGATACACGTATTGCATGTGATACAAGTTACGTGATATATCACACTACCAGTAACCGTGTATTTTCTTACTACAATACAACAATAGAAATCGGATACTCCATGGGTTATAATCTGATCAATCAAAAACATCTCCTATGAATGATAAATTCAAAGGTTTATGACCAGGGAAGGAGAGATAACTAACAAAATCTCGGGGTGGGGGGGGGGGAGAGAAGTGCTGCTCTTGGAGTTTCTGCGTGTGTTTCGTTTGTCGTAAAAACAAGTATTTATGCAATGATTGTGAAAAATTCTTACATATTCCAAGAAAATGTTTTGTTAAGTAAGAATTAAAAAAAATAAAAAAACAGGTCTGCAGAGGAATGAAGGAAGGAAGGAAACTAATTGCTGACCTCTTGTTCTTGCTTGTTTGTTTGTTCTTGGCTAGGGAAGGGGTAGGGAGGGGGTGGAGGCTGGAAATACACATTTATAGGAAGGTTTCAATTTTATGGTAAAACTATGAGTTTGATTGCTATAGATATTGTGGCTGCATGTTGAATGTCGTTAAAAGTAGGACCCATGGAATTATGGCTATAAGGGTAAAATAGTAACAGCTTTCCAATCTATAACATGACATTTGCTACAAATTATTATCTTTGCATTTACAATATCTTTGTATTATTCCAATAAAGTATCTATACTCTCAACATATTTGATACAATTTTACAACGGTCTCTGGTCATCCCTAACTTTCTCTTCCAAGTTAACATACATAACTGTTTTAAAAAATTTTCTTAATTTTTTATTTTTTTAGTAACACTGATACTCATCTCAGTCTTTGAACTCAAGAGATCCTTCTTCTATCGTTGATCTATATAGTATAAAAAAAACAGACTCTAAGCGATGATTCTCTGTAACAAATTAATCTTGTGAATTTCAAGGTTGTATTTCACCATGGAATAATGTTTCTTTTTTCCTATTTCTTTTGATCTTGGGTAAATTAATCTGTTATTAATTAATGTTAATTACTCATATTTGAAGGATTTCAGGTGAATAAGCCCCATGACAAAAACATGATTATTCTCTGACATAACAAATTAATCTTGTGAATTTCAAGGTTGTATTTCACCATGGAATAATGCTTCTTTTTTCCTATTTCTTTTGATCTTGGGTAAATTAATCTGTTATTATTGTTAATTACTCATATTTGAAGGATGTCAGATGAAGCCCCATGACAAAAACAAAACATCAAATCAACGGAAACTTACCAGGATGGGATAAACTAAACATTGCATAAATTGTTGCTTACAGAGAAAGTCGGTTTACTGTGTAAAGCAGTACGTAATACACTGTGAACAAGATATTTCCTGTGCCTTACGTACATGGAAACTGGAATAAAGGACATTGCTCATTGTATACATAAACCAATCTCCACTGTGGTATAATGTAATGTCTACACATATAGGAGAGATTGTGGTTGATAACTCATACACGATGCGGTTTATATCAGCGGTGAATTCCAATGTGCTTCCTATTCGGTCATTCTATGTACTGTAATTATCACTTCATAAATAAGCAGAAATTCCCTCAAATTCAGCACTTTTTACGAGCTATTTAAGAGTGAGTCCTCTACTAAAGTTGATTTCTATCGCTTCGGATATCGGGAAGCACGTGGTTGCAATGTTTTATTATTTTCAGTTTCTTCTTGGACTTAAACAGGAGTAGATGTTAGAAATTGTGGAGCAAAGCTAGATTAAACGCAACATCAAGTAAGTGTAAATATATCTTCAGACATTTAAATTTTTGTGTCCAATAGTTCAGGAAAACGTGCCACCATTTTATTACGAGGTTATTCCACCAAACCATCGGTAAGAATGACAATTTAAGTTGTGGTACATAATATATACATGTAATATTCCATTTCGGAAAAAAAAATTGAAATTTTGACCTACCCATCAGTGGTTTAATTATTATTATATTCTTAATTCTCTTACAACATCTGAAATTCAGAATTATTTTAACCCATTTAATATTTGAGTTTCTCCTCATTGCCTTTGTTTGCAACTTTCTTCCTCTGTTCTGTTCCTGTCCATAAGAGAATCAAATTTTACGATGCAGTTATTGCTAAATTCAGCATTTTATAGTGTACTGCTTAATATAATCCCATGGCATATTAATCTTTGGTTTAGACAACCAACTTTTGCCATTCAAACAAATTTAGTCTGAGAATGTCTCATGAACAGTTCTATCAATCAATCATTCCTAAAAACCTGTCCTGTGTCATCATTCATTTACTATTAATACAGATTACGTTTTGCTATCAAGACTTTATTGCATTTGAGTGCAAATGTAGATTGGAGATGGGTAAAAAAATTTCAAAGATCTTTCAAATTAGTGGTACGGCCCAGGGGTGGAGGTGGAGGTGTCAGGACCCAGGGGTGAAGAAGGAAGGGTGAACCGACGTGGCATATATCAGTCTTCCTCTCCTTTTTCTTTCGATCGGTCTGAATACAGCTCTAGAATTTTCTTAAATTTTCTCAAAATATGAAAAGACGGCAGTAACTTTGAAGCAAATAGAATTTGATCGCCTCCGTCCACATCAACTTCAAAACAGGATTAGTTAAGATTACTTTGACAGGATTTGGGAATGTGGCAAATCCTTTTAGAGATTAAACTAATCCCCCAGATGGACCGACTCCAAATCCTTGAGGGGTTTATATACCTACTGTAGAGCTATTCATAATAAAACCCATTTATTTACTCACTTTCTGAAGGCTTTATAAATATTTGCTCGATTCTCGATTAAGATTGCCTCAGTCCGATGTAATATTGCGTGTACGATACTAGACATGAACGTACAGCGACTTTACCGAAGGGGAAGATATATTTTTTTGAGTTATAAAGAATTGCTAGAAGCTTGATCACACTTCGTTTGAAGGAGATACAACGGTACGTTATTCAGTGAATCGACGAATTTTATCTTTGAACAGGAAACCGTAGGAAGTAATTAAGTCCCCGATGCACATGAACTAAGTCACGTACTTTAACAAAGTTGCGGGGAAGTTGCCATCCGTCAGGGTTTAAGGATTTACGGCATATTCTGTACGGGCCCAGAGAAAATTACTGCAACAAATGTCCCTGAAATATTACTTGCAATCTGCTGAAATTATTATCCAATAATTATCAATAATTTTTTTTGTTTTTTTGTTTTTTTTTGTTATGTTGTGTTGTGTATTTTCTAGTTGTACAAAGTACAAGAAAAAAGTTTAGGTGCTTGCATTGCAAGCGAAATGTTGCATCTACAGCACAGAAATTACGCAATAACTTTTCGGGGGAACAAAGGTCATCCAAATAATCACATGGTGAATGCATGATTGTATATAAGGTAACAGAATGTACAACATGTGACTGTGAAATAGCAAAAACAAAAAATATTCTGGATAACTAATGGAACTGCCCATGGTGAATATATCTAATATTGTTCATAATCACCAAAAAATTAAAAAGGGGGAGTTTTAGCTTAGGCTATCGTCAGTGATGTTGGAGGCAGGGGTGGAAATATTCTAATAATGCAATACGCAACACTTGGGTAAAAAATGCAGTATCTTTCATGTCCTTATTGATTCGTCATTCTATTTTCCAACACTGTTGACGAACACTATATATATTAAGCAGAACAAACAGTCTCTCACACAGTCATAAAATAAACCCATCTACATAACACTAATTTTTTATATTTTTTTTTTAGTAAGATTCAAAAACCCCAAACATGTTTGTATCACATTGTCACATACAGTAACAATATTTAGCAAAGAGCTGGGCTAGATGGAAAAGTAAAATTACAGATATGAGACAGCTGGTATATAGACAATGCACATTAAATATACTAAGTTCCATTAACTTGATACTAAACGGATATATCCAGTGACTTAGTCCAGGAGAAAATTTCCTACAGACTCCATCCTTTAATGTTATATATATTTACTTCACTCCCCGCTTACCTGTCTCCCCACAACATTAGCACCTCATTCTACCGTGTCTAGTATGCCCTGGTTGTGGTAAGTAAGTTTTATCATATACTTGGCAAGATCAATGTCGTCTGAAAATAAACATAGGCCTTATCCAATCACAGGCAATGCCTATAAGTCATTAACACAGCACAGTTTACAATACATACATACCATTGAACTTTAATCACACCAGTTTTGAAATACTTTAGCATGTATACTCCATGTCTGTTAGGGCTTTTTGTGTTATTTTTCTCTAATTATCTTATTGTTACAGCTCATGCCATTATTTTTTTGATTGTGAAATTGACTTAAAGAAATTTATGGATTAGGATTTGAATTTATAGCAGTGAATGGCGATCCAATTAAAGACCTGTTGTAATAATTGCAGGGTCAAAAGATGGGTGCGATAGGGAGGCCTGGTGAGGACCCACAAAGGAAGGAAGGAGGGTCTGCAAACAAAGAACAACCCTGTAGAGGACAAATAAGAAAGGTGGAAGGGGGGGACAGGGCAAATTAAGGAAAACTAATGTATAAACCCTTCTTGAGATCATTATGGAACATGGTATCTGATCTTCAAACTTTTTATAAAGTATTAGTACCTTTAAAAAAGATTAGGAAAGG
>KN882795.1:108833-119526 GCA_000934455.1 Apostichopus parvimensis
ACTTTAACCTAACTCCCAGTGCACCAGAGAGCAACTGATAACCATAGTAATGCAGTAATTTCTTTTCCAAAATATAAAGATGCAGAGATTCAATAGGAGGAAAGAACCTTGAAAAGTAGTCTGATGCTCTATATAGAGTCTGCCAATTATATCATGGTCTGTCCTCAGCTGTAAACCCTGGCAGTGCGATTGGTGACATTTCGGCAGAGGGAAGGTAAAGAGAGACGACTCGGGCATCAGCTGTCACTCTCAACTGGATTACACCTCCATGATGGTTGCTATGGCAATTGATAATTGAAAATCCCCCAGGGGTTAAATATTCATTTCTAGTTCAATTTATTGTCATTAGGAGGTGTATTCCAACCCCCCCCCCCCCACCAAACTAACCAAGCTTGAGGATGTGATTTAAGAAAATTATTTAACAAAAATTTATGTGAAAGCAGCTCAGGGAGGAATGTTACATTAGCAACATGAATAACCGCAATGACTTTGCGTTATATTTTGTACGTGAGATGACTCAAGTGAGAGTAAGCCTGCAATTCAAGATAATTTAAGCTTTCACTGCAAATCAAGTTCAAGTTCAACTTTATTTATACCCCAAAAGGGCAATTTAATAATGCTTGCATTAAAAATATGGATACATAAAAATGCATAAAAAAAGAAGGATAAGACACGTTATGAGACAAATAAGTTGAGAGTAGAAAAGTTATCATTTAGTAAAATACCAGAAACCTAACGATTGAGTAGATTGTTTGAAAGTTTAATACAACGAGGGGGGGAAAAACGATGACTTGTGTCGGTTTGTAGCAGCAAGATAACATAAGGTTAATAGACTTGAACAAACAAGTTTTGTTCATGTTGTTAGTTTTTGTACCATGGTAAGAGCAGATTACTATATAAAATGTCTGATGGGTTCAGTGGAAGGCCAGATTTTTGGAGTAGGAGGGGGAGGAGTGGGAGGGGAGGGGGAGGGAGGGATAAAATGGTAACAGTGTGGGCTAGGTATATTGGGGTGAATATAGACAGCATTGCGTGATGTGAAGTAAAGTAAAAATGCAGTCTTACTAACTTTTGACTGTTCATAAAAAAATCTATAAATATCTATATGTAGAAAACGTGTTGCCACTCTTTCCCTCTTTCAAATTCTACAAATCTTCAAAGAGCAATTATGAAACAACAGTGACTGTGGAGAATGGAAAAGCATTTCCTGCTCAGATTCGTAGCCTGTGGTTGACTCTCCAATATCCAGCTAAGATTTAACGAGGCATAGAAGGAACCATTCCTTTCTTATGTCAATAATAGTCAGCAAATTGTGAACATTTTTTTTCCCCCCCCTTTCGTTTCCCTTCTTGAACGCCAATTTTTTTTGGCATGATATATTTATGATCCATTGTCTTTCGCAAATGCAGTTTTATTTCTTTTATTTTTGTTTTCTTTATTATCTTCTGTATGACTCAGACTGAAAACAAATTACATTTCACCCCCCCCCCCGCAACCAAAAGTTCAACAGTCTAATCAGCCAGTATATTAGCTACAGTACATTACTGGATTATTTTGAATATATAAATAAAATCGGTTGATACCATTATATGATGGGTATAGAATAAATGGATGCCAAACTCCAAACTTGGGTGAGATAATTTGTATACACTGTTTGGCCTATAGGTGTAGAGTTTATATACACAACAAATATTGACAACAAAGATCTCACTTAGATCTATCTAAAGACTTCCCAACATATTTCTTCCCAATCCAAATGATTCATAAAGTGTGATACAGTCTAACACGCATGGCTGGAAATTACAGATGGTTGAAACCTGTTTCGGTCTTTTTGTTAGTTTTGCTTATGGATCTGTTTGATTTCTACTTTATTGAGCTGATTGATGGCTGCAAGGCCGATACAAATTTATATCTGGAATATTTATGAAAACTGTTTGTCAATACTTCAGGTAAAAAGCTTTACTGTATCTAAATATCTTCGTTTAGTGTAATGTATGCTAACCATGAGGTCTAATCATAACTTTGTAAGCTGCATATCAAAGATCTTAAATTTCTTTACACATATATCATTGTTTTAAATATATTCCCAAATTGTTGTTTTTATCAGATTAAAGCTGCTAACAGTTTACAAGAGCCTCATTTTATAACGTTCAAATCCTAATTAATGGTTAACAAACATTGTGGTGGATTTAATTAGTTTAGTATTAAACTCAGAAGCGAATAAAACCCTTTAGTCCCCTAGCTAAAGTAGCATCATTATATTTGATTATGGTGACCATTTCTATGTGTTTAAGCATATTTTGGGGTATTATTTTTTAATGTTGATAATTCACACTGAAAATATACAGTGAACATATTACATGATTCAAGCTGTGCACAGTAGTGGTAAAGTTCCAACTTCTAGGTCAGGTCGACCATGAGCATATTTAAATATTGCACCATCTGTGGTACCATTGGTCGGTCGCTAGGGGTGTAAGGTGCTACCATGGTTACCAGTTCACTCTAGACATGGAAAGAGTGCCAATTGATGTTATGTGGGGACAGTTCATACAGTGTAATAATGTACATACTGTAACTGCACCAACTATTAAAGAGCTGGGTAAATAAAGTAGTAACTCAATTCATAGCGATAAAGAGCGCAGATCTTGTGATCCAACCGGAATTGGTTTTTGATCTCTATACACATTATTTTTTTAATTACGTAAATTGAGATTTTTTTGTTTTAAGTAGTTTTCACAGCACTTATTCTAGCAACTTTGGGGGCAATGAAAGTGTGTGATAATACCAATGACCTTGAAGTCCTTGGAATTTTAGTAAGCTGTAATTATGGTCACAAATATCTATATATATCTTTTGGGTTTTTATTTTCAATCCTTTGTATGCTAATAGCTTATACAAATATACAGCTGACTTAAACCTTCTGGGCGATATTACATTGCTTAATATGCAAATGACTTTAATAACCATGGATTTATTCAAATATTCAATAAGTATGATTTGTGAAGGCTTAGAAGATTGAGCTACTGACTGGCAGAATGCTAGTGGAGTTTGCCTTAGCCCTGCATTCGGGAAAACAAGGAAACTAGCAATTTTCTGCCAGCAGGCATTAATAACTTACCGAAAGCAAAACCTTTGACTTCCTTGCTGTGTGACCAAAACACATGCTCTTGCCCAAATTTTATCTTTTACTGCTTATAGACTTAGTCAAACAATAAACAAATTAATATCATAAACGACATGAATTCATTAACCAATTTCAGGTCATTAATTATGTTTCAAAGGTAGTATCACAATAAAGAAAGAGATAATATACTGGCAGACATGATCGTTACAGGTAATATCTGTCACTGTAAGAAATGGATAATATACAGGCCTATGATAATTACAAGTTATATCTGTCACAGTAAGAAATGGATAATATACAGGCCCACATGATCATTACAGCTAAGACCTATTACAGTATAAAAGGATAATATAAAGGTAGACATGACCGCTATAGGTAATATCTGTTAATAGTACGAAATAGATATTATACAGGCCAACATGATCATTACAGGTAATATCTGTCACAGTACCAAATGGATAATATACAGGCTGATATGATCGTTACAGGTAATATCTGTTACAGTATGGAATGGACAATATACAGGCAAACATGATCGTTACAGGTAATATCTGTCACAGTAAGAAATGGATAATATACAGGCGGACATGACCATTATAGGTATTATCTGTTACAGTAAGAAATGGATAATATACAGGCCGACATGATCATTACAGGTAATATCTGTCACAGTACGAAATGGATAATATACAGGCCAGCATGATCATTACAGCTGATACCTATTACAGTACGAAATGCAATTTACCACTGGACTAATCCTATAATTGAATCTATCATCTTATTTTTAAAGGCACATGAATTTTATCAATATTTCTCTGTTCCTTTTTCTCATTTCAGATCAGCCAAAAGGGTTTGTTTAAAGGTATAACAGATTATGGCTTTGGTGGCCCCACCCAGCCCTCCACGTGAACCAGGTATACTTGCAACAGCCATGAAGGAGAGTTGGGTTGAAGATTTGGAGAAGGCCGAGAACAGATTGCAAGACAATGTCAGTGTAGTCAGAAACGAGGTAATATCTTCTTACGGTTGAATGTCCCCGACACTCACTGGTTCGGGGTATTTACACATGATGATTATGCTTACCTGTCTCCATCTTAATGTACATGCACTTTCCTATCCACCTAAACGACACTACTGGAATATTTTAACACTGCGCCCTGACATCTCAAAGCAACAGAGTAATTACACCATTTCCTAAGAAGTGGGCGGCGGTTTCCTAAGAAGTGGGCGGTTTCCTAAGAAGTGGGCGGGGGTTTTCTAAGAAGTGGGCGGCGGTTTAAAGGTCACGTCTCCTCACAGAGCAACCATGCCAACACGCTAGCACTGATGGTGCGTATCGCAAAACCGATACCTATACAAGGGTAATGTACAGCAAGGAAAAAAAGTAACACAAATTGTAAAATTTTAGACATGAAAAACGTGGTAGTTTAAATGATACTTATACAGTGCTTCAGACAGGTGAAAGGAATCACGTCCCGGTCGTTGAAATATCCAAGGAATAGATCATCAAGATATAACAGCATCAGATGAAAATTCTACAAAAATCACACAATTGCAAAGTTCTTCTGAATGGTACATTAGGAAGGATGAGTCTAAAGTGGTCGGTGCCCCCGGAAGTGGGGGCGCTGTGCGAAATCATGTCACTAAAATCACAGTTATGTAGTTATTAGGGGAGATAGGAGAGTGTAGATGAAGAGTCTGACACAGGGTGATAGTGGAGCAAAGTAACCCAACCTAAAACCCGGCTGTTGCTACAGTATGCATATATGAGCATGTATAATATTCAACAACATACAGTAGTTTGAAATGAATTACTCCATTAAGGTCACACGAAGGGGGCCGGACATAGAGGGCGCACAGTGTTGAAACGTTACTAGTTACCAGGCACGGTAGAAGGGAGTGCTGAGGTTGTGTGAAGACAGGTACAGTAAGTCAGGGGCGAAGTAAATTGGCTGGTTTCTTATTTACACAAGTTTGGCGGATTCCCGTTCTTTTGTTAAACTTTCCTGGGGACTCTGTCATATTTATAAACATAATTATGTCACAGTGTGTATTATTCTTTACTCTACGGATAATATCTTTATCTTCTGTTTTCCATTCAATTGTACAAACTTTATACTACAAAAGATTGAATTAAAACATTGAAAACTGAAACCATTATTAGAATTGAGCCAATCGTTCTCCGGCAGCTGTGGGATAAATTACTCGACACGATTTTACAGGAATTATTTCAATTAGGCATTTCACTTGGCACAATTGTCAAAATTTGTTACAGAAAATTTGTCCTCCTACCTACAGCCTGTCAAAATGATAACATGTTTGCAGTCCTCTCCCTTCCCCATCCCCTCCCCTCCCCACTCCTCCCGTTCCCCTCCCCCTCCCTCATCCTAACCAATATCTGTCACAACTAACCTTGTCTTGTACTATTAACATTAGGTATTCATGAACTGAGCGTGTCTATTCACAGTTCACCCTGCATACTGTACATACAAATTTTTAACGATAATCCATCAAATACTGCAATTATCTCTCTCCCTGAATCTTATCATTATTTTTACTCCAGTATAAACATCCTGGCATCAAGATCAATCCTTTCCTCTTTTCCAATTCATTTCAGTTTTTGTTTTAAATTTACTCTGGTGTGTCCAAGCCATGTTCTTCAAAATTTATTACCTCCCATGTTTGAGCTGCTTTTCATGCAACTCTGGGAAAATGTCACATAATTTACATTTCTCTCGGTTTTCAATCTCTTTTTTCTTTTTCTTCTCAGATAAGAGCATTTTTCCATTACTGTAGAGAAAAACTTGATGCTCGAGAGAGACAACTGATGGCACAGCTTGATGACAACTGTCAGAAGATTTCCAGCCACCTCAACGTTCAGCGGACTAAATTGCTCGCTTCGGAATCACCGTCCAAGAGGAGTCTGTTTTCAATATCCGAGTCGGAGCTCGGTCTTTTAGCCAAGGGGGCTTCCGATAACAATTCAAACGACGATGAACACGAGGAGAAGGACGATTTTGAGAACTATTCCCCCAGACTACGAGATTTAGGCATGGACGGTGGGGAGGTTAACGGGAAAGGCTCAGAGATGAATGCTATTCAAAGGCTACCCCATCGGAAGAAACACCTCTTACGAAAGATTAAAAACAGTCCCGAAATTAATCTCAGCTTGGCAGATACGGAGGCCAGGAAGAAATTCACGCAGGTAGTCAGTAATCTAGGGCTGGTTTATGCGGGGAAGGCAGACCCGTCTAGAACTGTAGCTTGCTGTCGACCTGCCCTCGTCAAAGCCAGGTGCACCGGTAAGATCAAAGCCATCGATAAGCACGGCAACGAATGCAGGAAGGGCCGCGACGACATCGTGGCCTTCCTGGAGGCCCCGAGCGGGAACGTCTCCAAATGTAACATAGCCGATTGCCGGAACGGAACGTACAACGTCACGTTCGTGCCGAACGAACTGGGTAGGCACAGACTGCACGTGAAGGTGTCCGGCGTGCCTCTAAAACCCGGACCCTTGGAGGTGCATGCACGATTCGTCAGGATACACGTCAAGAGTGCCTTTCTGGGAGGCTCGTGCATCTTCGCGCTCGAGATTCCGTCCGACTACGAGCTGAACTGGACCAGCGAGGACAGTTCGAGCGAATGCGCCGCCACCACCCTGACTCCCCAGATGCTCGGGATCAGCGTCAGAGACCCGGAGAACAAAGAGACCAGATGCAGCATCATCGGGTGCACCGAAAAGAAGATGGGCGTGGCCAGATACAACGTCAGATTCTTCCCGCTGAAGCCGGGCGATCACGAGATAAGCGTCTCCCTGCACGACGGACCGACTCTGGTCCAACAGGTGGTACCCGTCCAAGAGAGGGAACAGATCGGAAGTAGGGGATCTAAAGATGGCCAGATGTTCAGCCCGACCGACGTCGCCGTATCCCCGAACGGGGAAATCTTCGTGGCGGACACGGTCGAGAACGCCAGGATTCAGAAATTTGCCACGACCGGAGAATACCTCTCGTCGTTCTCGGTGGATCACCAGGAACCGAGCATTCTGGCGGTCGACTCTCAACAGGTTGTGGTTCTCTTCCAGGGGAGGCTGGAAGTTATGTTATACACCCACGATGGCCAAAAGACAGGATCATTTAGCATTCAGAATCTCACACAACCGACTGACATGGCTCTCACATCTAACGGACACATAGCCGTCATAGACCGTCACCTCAGCCTTCTACAACTTCTCAACAAAAATGGGAAAGTGGAACTGCAAGTAGGAAAGGAAGGTACCAAGCCAGGGGAATTTAAAGAACCATATTACGTTTGCGTTACCAACGAAAACCATATTTTTATCAGTGAGCACGGCAATCGCAGAGTCCAAGAGATCGATGCCAAAGGAACGTATATAAAAGACCTCCGGTCAAAGGATAAGATGGCAGAGCCAGGCGCAGTAGCTATAACAGCAGGCGGCCATTTGCTGGTCTTCGACGAGAAGGAAAAGAAAGTCCAAATCATCAACTTGGACGAGAACCGATTTAGTGGATGTCTTTCAATCGACCTGCTGGAGCCCAGAACGGCTCGCATGGCAGCCACGCCGGACGGATTTCTTGTGGTACTTGACATGTTGAATAATTGTCTCTGGAGATATAGGATTCCGTTTGAGTACTAGTACTAACACACTAAATGAGTATAAGCTCTATACTTAGGCCTTGGTTGTTTATTTACTGAGGTGCTCATTGCCATGGCAACATTTATGGAATGTGCCGTGTGACTCATTGGAAAATTCTGTTGTGTGTATCACAACCTGAGCTCAGTCAACCCAGTTAACCATACTATTTATTTATTTACTATTTATTTGGAAGCAGTACTGATCACCTTTGCATGGCATAGTATTAAACCCAACCCTTGATCTGTGACTTGGACTGGTCAGAAAGGCTTTCAAAGCACCATGATCCCACAAACATGGCATGCCGTAGCCTCGAATTTTTTTACCAACACCGTTTCCTTTTAACTGTTATGTTTATCTCTCACTCCGATTTAAGGCTTACATAAGGTTTGAAAATTTAACAATAAGAAAAAAGTGTTCAAATCAAGAGTTTTCCTCACTTTTCCAAGCATAACCTTCAAATGTTTTGAGACCTGTAAAGTAGGTTTTCCCTTTCCCTACTTTTTCCAGACTACCCGGGAGCTGTGATCACATCATGGTTCATTGGAGGGTCGACACCTTGACAACTAACTATTTCTCCTTCCAATATCAATTCATGTTTGAGATCAAAGTCACATACATCAAGGAAGCCAGCACTATATCTATACAAATACTCACTTAGAACTCGGAGTACATATTGTATGAAGTGGAATAATGAGCGTATTAACATATATGCTCATCATTGAGTATTTGGGCAGAAGAGGTAATCATACAAGTTTAATGAAATACATAATACTGTACGAAATTAGCATCTCACAGGCAGCTGGTCACTTGATGGGATTTTGGTCACCTCGGGGGGAGTTGGTCACCTGAAAATACACTGGCAAAGCTTACAGTATGTGTAAATAAAGACAGCTGAGCGCATTTTTGGTCCCTGGTTTATATGTGATTGAGAATTTAGGATAAAGAATGTTTCCAATGCAGCAAACTGCATATAACCATATAAAATTGATACACTGTATAATACAGGCTGTATGTACGATATGCATGTATGCATATATGTATACAAGCAGTGAAAAGTGTTATAGACATTTCAAATCCATAACAAATATAATCATGAGCTTTAGAAGCATGAATTTGGCAAAGGTGTCTCACAATGTCGAAGGTGCAGCAAATCACATGAATGTTGCTGTTACTTCTGAAGGAATAAATGTGGAATATAAAAAGAAAACCTGCCCCATTTGTAGAAAGTAAGAAACAGAAATATTATACCTTAAATGTGTAACTGTGCAAATGGAGTTATATATGTATAATATGCTATCAGATATGCTATTTATTAATTATATCTAATATGCTATCAGATATGCTATTAATACTATATAATATGCTGTCAGATATACTATTGTTTATATATAATATTATATATAATATTATTATAATTATACATAATATGCTATCAGATATGCTAGATATAATAGTATTATAATTATATATAATATGCTATCAGATATGCTATAAATTAATAATAATTTGATATAATAGTATTATAATTATATATAATATGCTATCAGATATGCTATTAATTATATATAGTATGCTATCAGATATGCTATAAATTAATAATAATTTGATACATAATATTATTATAATTATATATAATATGCTATCAGATATGCTATTAATATATGCTATCAGATGATGCTAGTAATTGGCCATACATAATGAGGAATAAACTAAACTCAGTCTTTAGGCTTTCATGCAATATTTACTTGAAATAAAAAGGGACTATTCAACTATACATTATTTATCAGCTTCTTATTCTGGACCAGAAGAATATATATATTCATCACATTGTACACAGACTTTATCATAACAAATACCTTGAGTTTTATGGGTTTTTTGTTTTTGTTTTTTGGGTGTACAGTAGGGATCTTTTTTTTATCACATTGTTTCTTCGGGTTCTGTTTTGTGTGTTTATAATTAATTTGATTTAGTTGCAAAATTAATGCACATTGCTTTAATATAGTTTTGATCATTTATAGGCCTCTATGTTTCAATGTCATCTAAAGATGTAATTGCAAATACGAAAAAGCCATCTGATGAAAAAAAAAAAGGGAACTGAAGGCAAATGGTTCATTAATATATTACATACTGTAGTAACCACCAGGCGCACAACCATGTATACCTCTGGCTGGGTTTGCTGGTTAGAACAGGCCTGCAGAAAAGAACCTGAATTTAATTGTTATTACTTTTGGCATTTTTATGATGTTGAAAAAAACTTTAAAATGTGGGATCAATAGTTCAGATTTATATTTTGAGAACCTGTTAGATTTATAACTGACCCACCCACATACCACCCACATCATATCGTTCAGTACTGATGAAATCTTAGAGAAATGAAATCAATTTTTAAAATTAAATCTGCTTTTAACATAATACAGGATATTTTACAGATAAATTCAAGGCAAAGTTAGAGCTTCTAGGGGCTCAATTTCTACTAGGACATTTTTTATCGATTACAGACAGTACTGTGGTATAATTTTGGATTATGTACCTGGCCCCATGGGGTCAACTGTCTGAACTTAACCACCTGTAAACATTGTACTTCCATAGTAACTACAGACACTGACAGCCAAAGTATGTGCTTGTCATACACTTCTTTTCTTTCCTTTTTTTACTCTGTTTTTAATGTTTTTTTCTGATTTTTTTTAATTTTTATTTATTTCTGTTTTTATTTTCCTGATTTTTTACCTATACAGAGGGCTGATATAAACATTTTTAAATAAATTTTTCTTGTTTGTAACTTTCTTTACATAGGGAATAATAGTGTTCTTTTCTTTTCTTCTGAACAACATGATACATGCATTTTTGTATGTACATTACCTGTTTACAGATCATTGCAAATCTTCCAAAATATGCAAAATTGCTCATTTTGA
>KN882796.1:54782-78272 GCA_000934455.1 Apostichopus parvimensis
CTGGTTAGGCTTAGATCCGATATTGTTACCTAACTTTCCCCATGATAGAAATAACTCGGAAGTAAATCTTGGTCTTAGGCAGCTAGTCTAGCTGAGTGCAGTGTTACTGAGCTATCGAACACGAAACTTGCGCTGTTGTGCACCCATTTTCAGATATTTTGTTGACTGTCCGTGACGAATTGTTTACGTCTAGGATCTTGGTTAGCACACTATGCCTATATGTAGTTTGGCCACCGTGGTAGTTCCCCCATGAAGTCTATCATCTTACGGGATGAGCTTGGTAATTAATTTAATTAAAACAGCAAAGAAACAATCGTGGAACTCCAAATTTGGAGTACAGGGTTTTTGATATAAAGCTTCTCAATCTGTGCAAGTTTGAATGGAATCTGCTACGTGTCTCTTGACCTTTAACTATAAAATAAATATCTTTGTTACAGTTCATACACAGCTGCTACATATGACCAGAAATTAACATCTTTGTCATCACAATAAAATTGTGCAATGTTAATCATAAGCAATACATATATACTAGGTCAACGTCTGCAACTAAAAAGATTGTGTATATAAACCACCTATGTATTCAGTATGAACTTGCAGACTGCGTTGTTATAATGCAGAGTGGATAAACTTGTCTTATCTGGAGGATAGTCCGAAATCCGGCCGTTCATTAATATGTTCAATAATATTAACACTGATCTGGTCTGTCAATTGATTTTCGTTCAGTGAAAAAACAAACACACACAGACCTAAACAGGCACGAGTGGACCACTGAAGTGCATAATAACGCCCAATGTAATGTTAATAGAATTATGAAAGCCAAATTACATCACGAAAAGTATCTCATTACCCTGTCACTACATTTTCGTTTGTAGTAAACAAAAATATACTTCAAGGAGGACATGTTTATGCTACTAGATAAAACATCATGTGCATTAAAATCAGTGTCGTGTAGACAGACAGACGGGTCCATGATTTTCAAAATGAGAGGATGTGGACATCCGTACGGGGGCGTTGAATTCGATTTCCAAGTGGGAGGAGAGAAGGGGATGATTCTGTGACTGGTTACCTAGTAAAGGAAAAACTATACTTCAAACTGCATTCTGAGTCATATTTAGGCTATACGTTAGGTCTATAATGAGTGCTACACGCAAGGTTGTACTAAAAGCGGTTGAAGAGAGGGTGGGTGAATCAGCAATGTGTATACTTTCTTTCTATTTTAATTTGTTACGTTAAACGAGGAGTAATTATCAAAAAAATGATTAATGCTGTTTAGAAACATCTCAGATGTATTTTATCAAGAAGGTAAATGGTTTGGCAAAACTACGACAATCAAACCTAAATATCACACACCAAAAGGGAATTGAATACGTTCTGGTCGAATGGTTTTATGGGGCGCCTGTTTTCAGGCTTTGTTTGCGTGTCACACATTTCTTCCTTATTAGAGCTCGCTTACGGATTGGCTGAAGATGCGGTGCTGCGCAGTTATAAACACTCGTGTCGGTGCCAATGATGGGACATTTGCAGTCCAGATCTCATATATCAAAGTTAAGTTAGTTCTCTTCAACACATTCATCTTAAAAACGAATCAATTAAAAGGTAAGAACTATCTTGAGGTTTTCTCCACTAAGTGCTTTTTCATTCTATTTGTTTTTTAATTTCAATTCTAAGCATTAAAGCTCACAGCCTCAGAAATGGCATTTGGTAACTTATTTTTACAATGGTTTTTCACAAAGCAACACATTCAGTAGAAATGGATCTCTATTATTATAAGCAAATGATTTTCTCTGTAAAAGAGGTCAGTATGATAGAGTCTATTTTTTTTAACTACTTTAATTAATATAATTTTTAGGATTTGAAGTGGTCTTAAATATTTAAAACTTTATCTGCACCGTCAATTTCAATGACATACCTTAGTGTAAAATAAATACAAGAATAATAGTGTGGAGGCTAAGTTTATTACAGTCGCACTAATTCTTAAGTTGTCTTAGAGTCTAAGTACCCTTAGCGGGTTAACTGTCTGCAATCATTATCAAACAGGAAAACATTAGTATCATCTGCAAAAGGACTACTAGAAAAATTAGTCATCGCTTTGTGAATATCATAGACGTAAATAAGAAAGAGCAGTGTCCCAGGACGGATCCCTAGGGGACACCGTAAATAACGTGTATGTAATTAGAGTAAGTAACATTCACATAAATACATTGCTTTCTGTTGTGTAAATAGCTAGCCAAGGTATCATATGCCGTACCACGGACACCATAGTGATATAATTTCTTTAATAGGATACATTTTTACCCACGTCAAGCTGACAGCGAATAGTTTTTAAAGATTCTATCAAAGCATGGGTTGTTGAGTGACATTCCCTCAGGCCAAACTGGAAATCATAACAGTGTTATAATTTGTAAGAAATTGCCGGAGCCTCTTTTGAACAACACCCTCCAGAAGTGTTTTAAAACAAGATAACACACTTATGAGCCTGTATTTATGGGGGATAGTAGATGCACTCTATTTGTGTAAAATGTTGACTTTGGCAACCTCTAGCACATCTGGATAAATTTTAACTTTGAAATACATTGAACAAGGGCAGGAACGAATACATGACATGCGGACTGAAGGTATTCCATCCAAACCCGGAGTTTTATTGAGCTTGAGTAGTACGGGTGGGTGCTATGAAAAAAGGTCAGGCATCATTGACCAACTATCCAATGATCTGATGATAAACTTGTTACTGAGACCAAAGTCCACAAAATCTATGTTAGTTTAGAAGATGTCAGGGTTTTGATGTTCTCTCGTATACAAGACTGGTGGTTTGTAATAACCTAAAGATTAACATATCACAGGGACACAAGTGCTGGAATATTTTGTGCACGAACGTAGAGAGCACTTTCCTGATTGCGTCCTTGTTCTTAGTACGCAATCTCTATCATATTGAGGCATGGTTGATGTGTGTGTTGTCTTCACCTATTATTGGTTAGCATTCCAGACACTGTTAAGATGAGCATAAAAAACAAGAACGTAAATATCAATAATCAACACGTCAGGAGTTTGTTGACATATTGCACTTCCTGCGAAAATAAAATAAGAACAGAGAGTAAGTTGAAGTTTTTTAGAGGTTGTTTTATCAGGGTTGAAATAGTCGAGTCAGCTACGTCCGTGTAAACGGTATCCTGATTGTCATAGAATAGTTCATACCGACAGATTTCGGATATCGTGATGTTTTGTTCACGATTAATGTTCGTTGGCTGTGGTCTTTCGGTGGATTTGGGACCATGCAGCACTAACGATACATTTAATAAAAAAACATTATTTTACCTTCTTACCATTAACAGCAACGAGGAATCAACATGGGCCACATCTCTTTCCTTCTAATCCTGGCTACAGTCTGGTGTGTTGATGGAGCCAAAACAATGCCACAGAAATGTATTTTTGATTGGAAAATCGACTGGAATCGCCCATCAACCGACTCTTCGCCCGCAGTCTCAGTGCCATTTGCATCTCCTGGAGTGCTTGTTTCTGGGGATATCAATGTAACTTTTTCTGAATTACTGGAATTCACGGGACTATTGTGGAACGCCAGATCGCCGCTAGAGATAACGGGTTTAATTTGCCAAAACTATGGACCTTACATCTATTCACTGATAACAGACGATACGTTCCAGGCAGAATGTAATCAAGTCGTCACAGCGCTCGATAAATCGACCGAGATTGATATTTCCACAGAGTGCATAACAATTTTTGAAACATTTCATATCGATAGCGGAATTTCTGATCTGGTTTATCAGTATCTAGGTTACAGGTACTATTGTCCAACACCTACAGACGATATCATCTTTGACTTTTCAAATGAAGGCTTCGAATGTGCACTCCAAGAAATCGCAATCGTGAAAGCCCTCGATATAATGGAAGTAGCTTCGAGGGTAGCATTCGATCTGTTGGATTGGCTTGGACCTTCCCCGTTCTCAGCTGATGTATACGGGCTCTGCTCCGCATTGAGACTGTTGAGTAATATGCAGATTGATGACATTCTAGGTAAGGTAAAGTCAATTGGTAAATATGTAGGTGCCGAGGCGCTAGTATTATTCAATACCGTCGACGGTTGTGGCTCTCTCATTGACGAAAAAACTTTGCAGATTATTGATCAGGCGATTTATCCGGACCAGGAGGGAATTTGCGATTTCTTTGCCGGTAATCCCTCTCAAGCGGAGTATGAGAGCGAAGCGGATGACATAATTGACATTATTTTATCAGTTCCAATCGATACAGATCAGTGCATCAATATCGTAAAAGTGTTGACAGAAAATTATCCATTGGACTTTGAAATTTTCGAAACAGTCACAGGCTTTGAAATTTTCATTAATAGTGAACAGGAACGTTTTTGTGCCAAAGTCAAAGAATCTTTTTCCCGCAGCTCGCAGTACACTCCCTCGCAGTACGTCTTTCCCGAAAATGTTGCCATTGATTATTTTCAATTTACCGAGCCTGGAGAGCTACTACCTAACTTCTATTTTACGAATGCTCTTGACGTGATCGGAGCGTTCTTCAGATCTGAAACTGTTGCAGATGGTATTGGGGTGCTTTGCACTGTGTTTGAGCCTCTTCTGACTGACGAGCTTGGATCTGATGGTGTCATTCAGATATGCAATGCGTTCGAAAAGGGCGATAATGTTGCCATTGAACGGCTATGCAGGGAATTCACTGTTCCGTTGTCATTCTACAACCCACCTCCGACATCATTGAGGGTTCCGACCGTTGCCTATGTAATAGTGACTGGTTTGGACGCGATGAGGAAGTTATTCCAGTTAGAAGAATTATCTCCACAAAGTGTCTGTCGAGCTTTGGACAACTTTGCCTCTTCTCAAAACAACCTACAATCCGTATTTCGTCAATTCCTAGATGCATATATCACAGTACTGCTACCAATAGCAAGCGATATTTGTAACGGCTACAACAATGTCATCAACTTCATAAGATCTGACCGATATAAAGAAATTGCTGCAGAAGTTGCCGATCTTATTTCCAAATATCTTGGATTTGCTAATCGCAACGATCTTTGTAGAATGATTTCTGATGGCATTGATGGAGAGTCGGGTCTTGCCAAATACGATTCAACATCATTTTTTGTAGACGAAGCGCTCATGGTCTTTACTAATAAGAAGCGTTGTACTGAAATAATAGACAGATCTAAAGTTTTCTTCAGAGATACGACATACGTAGACATAGATGTATACATAAAACTGGTGACTGGTTATGCAACCACAGAAACACTTTGTGAGTCTGTGACGTCGTCTTTCGCGGATGAATGCTCAGGTGAGTGATAGACACTGGGCTGGTTTATACGTTAATGGTATGTCACTCTCATGATAACTGTTGGAAAGTAGCTTTACAACTCAGTGTTGTGATTACTTCACGATGATTGCACAATCATGGCTAATCTTTAACTCGACTTATCTACAGATCACGTCATTTCCAGCTTTGACGTTGTGGTGATTACTTCAATGACAGCAATATAACAATTTGTTTTGCAACAGTACGTCTTAAATCACAATCAAGAACAAACTGTGTGGGTACTTTGTTAAAATACTTTCATCAGCACTGAAACATGCGTTGTAATGATAAGTTAACGAAAAAGAGCTCCGTTCAATCAAATTCAGAACATTTCCCAAATCACCCAACAAGTAACATTATTTTGTTATGGACTGTTCCCACAGGTACGACAGCTACTCGCATCTACTCGCCTTTTGTGATGTTGGTTATGCTCCTTGCATCTGGTGTGCTGCGCAGTCTTGAGGTAAGTAACATAACACTATATTTAATAGTTTCTAGAGTAATGATGTCTCTGCAAACTTAAAATAATTACATTTCTAATACCATTCAAGCTTAGTGTAGGTTGTACCTTTTAATTTATTTTTTTCAATGGAACCAGACTAGAGTATAACTAGATCAAAGCACTGAAGACTGAGGGACATTTTTTCTGCGTATGTTTTGTGATGATAAGTCCTGTACCGGTCTTTACGTATGTTTCTACAGGCATTGAAGACCCGCCCCAAACCGCGTGCCGCCCTCTGAAATAAGTTACCTTCCCGTTGCTTGCAAGTTATGTTTTCTTCTCGTCGCTACAAAATGTAGACAGTAATGAAACATGATACCTTGTTATCTTTTATCTGGACCTGGGATTAGGGAGTTCCATAACAACTCCCTGCTGAGATGTCCATCGCTGCTATGTACACTGTGTTGTGGGTATTAACCGTAGCTGCATGTATTGGCTGTACACTAGTGTCTAATTACCGACGGTGGCAAGCTGTGTGTGTGTATTTTTTGGGATCGATGGTGGTGTCTAACACTTCTGTTACACCTAATTCGAAACTAGGTCATATTACCGCCATCAGACATTTCTTTGTGCCCGAGTCTGCACTCCCTTTAAGTAAACCTTATACTAATCATATATCAATACTCTCAAAGTAGTGTATTTCTAATGATACTGCTACCCACTATACCTACAAGTATATCAACAACCAGACCCTTGACGTATATATTGCCCAACTACGCAAGACAATGTCCATCTTTACTATTACTTGAGGAAATAACAATAACATTGAAAGAAGTCAAATTCGGGATTAGTTGACTGACATACGTAAAGATTAGTATGTTTGTAACAAGCTTGAAGCAGTTAACTATTTAAATAACCCAAATGTATAGGAAAGACTTATATTATGTATCATTGTTTACAATAAAAATCAAACTTTTGTATTTATTCTGTACTTTTCTCTTTTCAGATTTAAGCTGAACATTTCTCGGTGTCACTATTTTTGCCCTCGTCACTGTTTACTTGCTTATATAAATTTGATTTTCTATCTGATTATAATATCTACATTCAACATAAGAGATTATTTTAGTGTATATTCACTATCATTACTATAGGTTCTATTGGACGCGAGGCAACTAATCACAGGGATAACCGGAAGAGGGGAGGAGGAGGGGGGGGGGGCATTACATTTGGTCCTACACCTGATATTGATTAGGCCTAGCTTATACAAAGACATACGGTATATACAACATCCAAGCTATCAAGATAGATTCAATCAGAGACGGACTTCATAGACGGTTACATGCAACAAACGGTTGTATGCAATTTCTGTGTTATATATGTGTCTGAATATTCCATTTGAGAACAGTATACATCATATGGTGGCATGATCACTGTCACATTAGAATAGTATAATTTAGTTAATTTGAATTTTTATGACAGAAGAAGTCAATCTGTCAGCTGTTTATTTTAGAAAGGTTGTCAAGTAACTTGTACTTTTAGTCAACCCTGGTTGTTGTTGATGGAAAATAGTATCCAGGGATGTAGAACAATTCCTAATCCCTCTGTTCACTACGAAAGTACAGGGTAGCATAATTGAGTATATACAAAAGAAACATCACCAGGTCAGGGCATAGTTAAGATAATACAAAGGTACAGGGTAGCATAACATAGCTAGTGCGCACAAAAGAAACCTACCAGGGCAGGACACAGTCAAGATGATAATGTATTGTATTGCCAGGTTATGCTAATTGTTACACTAGTAATTATGCGTGACATCACATGATAACAGTGAACAATAAAGCTAAATATAGTGCATGATTAAATACAACAGCGCACCATTTACATTTTTAGATTTATTTTTTTCAAACCACAAGCTACACTATGACTCATTACGCAGATTTTTAAGTCCATATCGTTGGACGGTTTGGTTAAAGTTCTAGTCTTAGTTTTAGTCTTTGTTTATCACAACAGGAATTTAACTTCAATATATCATCATGCGTTGTGCGGTTTCTCATTGGTATAGGGTGGATGAAAATGGTGGTATATGATGTATGATGAAGGTGGTATAGGGTGGATCAAGAAGGTGTCGTAAGCAGAATGAAGAAGGTGGTGTAGGGTGGACCAAGAATTAAGATGGTATAGGGTGGATCAAGAAGGTTGTATGACGTTAATCAAGAAATCGGCGTAAGGTGGATCAAGAGGGTGATATAGAGTGAATCAAGAGGGTGATATAGAGTGGATCAAAAACGTGGATATAAAAGGTTGTAAAGTGTGGATCAAAAAGGTGGTGTAGGGTGGATGAAGAAGTTGGTGTAACGTGGATCAATAGGGCGACGTAGGATGGATCAAGAGGGTGATACTGAGTGGATCTCGAAGGTGGTATATGATGGATCAAGAAGATTATATAGTGTGGATCAACAATTTTGTATATGATTGATCAAAAAAGGTGGTATAGGGTGGATATAAAAGGTGGTATAGGATGGATCAAGAAGGTGGTGTAGGTGGATCAAGAAGGTGGTAAAGAGTGGATCATGAACCTGATAAAAGATGGATAAAAAAGGTTGTAAAGTGTAGACGAAAATGGTGTTGTACGGTGGATTAACAAGGTCATATAGGTGGATCAAGAAGGTGTTGTAGGGTGGATCAATAAGGTGGTATAGGGTGGATCAAGAAAGTAGTGTACGGTGGATCGAATAGGAGGTATAGGGTGGGTCTAGAAGGTGCAGGTGTCAAATAATACATTATGCATTGTGCACAAGGGCGGTCTTGGTTATCAATATGTACCGATTCAGTGATCCAACGTCGGCTCTAGAGGCCACCATAAACGTTGAGCATTTGGCGCCTCGTACGAAACTAGAACCTTTTACGATCAAGAGGAAACCGCAACCTTTGGCTCCTCAAAGAGTCGGTATCTTCGACACCTCTGACCCATCGTAGCACCGGTTTCGGGCCAGTTAGTCGGTATGTCAATCCTGCGTTGTCCATGCGTTCATGAGACGGAACCTGCCAAAATGACAGAAAATTACTATTTGAACCATTGCCTCTTTGGAGACGATCTTTTACCGAAGTGATCGAGAGCTATATGCGGTCTCATCCGTTCCTTTGAAATTACTCATAATATTTAAACATAATATATATTAAATATTGCAATATCTTTACATCATAAAAAAAAAATGTTAAATTTATAACATGAAATCGGCTATATGTACCTCTTTGTTCTTGCTGTCATATTAACGGTTTTCCTATAGACAGAAACTGAACAGAAAAGACTGGTTAACTGTAATAAAAACTTGTTACCATAGAAACAATACAGGTTGATAAAGCGTGGACGGTAATCACAGTGATGGTTCCTTCTACATGCCCAGAACAAAAGTCATTGCAAGCTTCTGAGGGAATATTGTAGCTAACCCCAGTTGAACCCGTCTTTATTAGGTTAGTTTTATATTAGCCATTTTTTATCAGTTGCTAAGCAACGTTTCTCTCTTATGAATTAAATGGAGGTATGAATTTAGGTATGCATGTGTGTGTGTGTGCGTGTGCTTGGGTGGGTGTGTGTGTGACGCCTCGCTTGTAAACACTATATCTCAAGTAGGGAAGCTCGGACCAATCTAATATGTGGTGTATATGAGTACCGCATTGAGTAAATGAACCCTATTGTTTTTGGCGCCTGTGAAGGTCACCAAAGGTCAGTTAGAGGCCAAAAACCAAAATATTAAAACAAGCAATAACTCCAATTGACAGGGTCCGACATGGTTGATATTTGGAACTAATTGTGATTGGGATAAAGGATCGTTTCCAAAGATAACAGTCATGTGATCCAAGGTCAACAAAGGTCAATTAGGGGTCAAAAACTAGTATTTCTGCAATAGCTTGAGGACCAAATGTCCATCAAGGTTGGAAGATACACTATTGTAATCCAGTAGTGGACCCGCATCTAGGTGACCTTTGACCTCAGGTTGACTTCCGGTGACCTTTATTAGTTTTTTTGGTTATTTGAATTTTCGTGGCCATAATCGGATTTCAAAGGTACTTTCCGATCAAAATTGTTAATGAGTTGACCCCTGTGCGACCTTCGTGTGCGAAGTTAGCAGAGGTCAATTTTTTTTGGTTTTTTAACCAAAGTTTAAAGTACAGTTAGGATGGTCGTACAGACTTGTCATGTTGCTTTTTGGAATCAGCTTGTCAAACTACATCTGACCGCGAGGTCAAAAGATCAAAAGTCAAATCTTGAAAAATATGCTCATTTTAGGAGATACGGGGCAAAACCAAAAAGTTTGTCCATATTTTAATATATGATAGAGCTCTTTGTGCTATATAGAGAAAACCAACTCCCGCTTCAACCGGACACCCAGTTCTCAAGTTATGAGGGGCCAAAGGTTGGCCCCTTGAATTGGGTTCAAAGGTCAAACTAAATTCCAAACTACGAGATTAACTTAAAGGTGAATTTAGAGAAGAGAAACTTGGAGGCAACTACTGTCAACATAAAATTGGTATGCCAGTGGAAAGAATTCAGCCAAAAACAAGGCAAGATAATTCGAAATATTTCGATAAACAACAGAAATTTCGTTTTTACAGGTTAATACATGTTACAGGTTGTTGAGGAAATAGTTTTGTTGTAATGTGAGGGCCTAAAACGGGGCCATCTTGTAGAGTTTTCAGTTATGATAACATATAGGGCACAACTCATATGCAATGATTATGAATTTCCTTTTTCAATAGCAAAATGTCTTCCACCTTAATTTTCCCGTCATTTTGGGAAATAAATCCATCCGTGGGAGATTTTATCAAGTCAAATATTTACTTGTTCTTCAGGCTTGATGTCTAGTTTGATGATGTCATTCTCTGTAAAGGGACTACTTTCCAGATTTGCAATTTGAACTTTTCGACAGTTTGTGTGTGGGTTTACGACATGTGAGAAAGACCTATATTGTTTTTGCTCTGAGCGGTTCTCTGTGGTACGTCCAATGTAAACAAGTTTTAGGTCGTTCTATTATTGCATGGGTGCAATTTTGGTGAGCAATTTTGGTTCAGCACAATTCATACGTGATATCCAACACATTTTAGCACCTTAAACAGAGGAACACGTTTTCATGCTATTATTGCATGAATGAAAACTACGAAGTGCAAATACTGTTGGTTCTTTGTTTTTTGCAATGGGGCATTTTGTTATCCTTTAGTTATAAGTACAACGATCGATCTATTGCATGAAATAAGTTCGTGGCAGTATAGATCCAATGACAATCAATGGGGGATGTGCTGCCTTCTTGTAACACCCATATCTTTAAGAGTGTATCATTGGTAACCCTTACACATGACATGAAGGTTGCCATATAACATATAGGAACCTTATCGATTTATTGGAGGTCAAGAGTCATCTGTAATCAACAGGATAAAACATGTGAAAACCTTGCGCCTACCTTACCTCAAGAACAGAAACATGTAGGTTACGCATTCTGAGTAGGACAAACCCCTTGATATTAGTTAAGGTTAAAGTCATTTGACATCAATTGGCGAAAATGTGAAAACGTAGTGTTCACTATAGCTAAGGAAATGTAACATTGACAAGTCTCCTGCTTTCCACGAGAAGTTGTCATTTTGAGTATAAATGTATTAATTTTGTGAAGGCCAATATTCATCAAGGGTCAACAGAGTATGCAGAACTCATATATACAAAACTTTTTTCATGATACCTTACAAAGATAACATTGTCTCATACCCTGTTACGATGAAGCCATTCATCAAACAAATGGATAAACTGCTCAGAAATATTGCCAATCAAAACAAATCGCTCCATTAGAAACTCATAGCTGAGCTTCTGCAGCGTTGCTGCTCTTTTTTTCTTTTTTTTTCTTTTTTGGCAACGGAATGCTTGTTTAACAAGAAAAACAAATAACAACCAAACAACCTTTAGAAATCGATAACGATGCATATTTTAGCACGTTCATACAATGCGTTATGACGTATTTTGTAGAATTCATATAAAACTATTCCAGAAATGTTTGAAAGAAACAAAAGACTGCGGTTGGTCCACCGCCTTACGGTCTATTGGATAAACTGAAAGTGTGTTTGTTCTTTACATGGGCATAAAGGAACCGAGGGAAGGGTTCATTACACTGTTTAAGAATGGTGTATTTTTACGGTATAATATAACTGTATCCAGGAGGCCTGTGCTGAGACGTATATAATTTACTAGCGTTTTGTTAAAAACGGTGCGAAGTATTTGTTTTACGTGTACCTTGAAACCGTGAATGCCACGTCGTTGGTAATCGTGTGTGAACATCTCCTCTCATGTAAAAGTTTCCTACTGTTATAAATAACTTAGTATAATTGTTTTACCTTTATTGCAATTAATGCGTCATATCGAAAACCCATCTCATGTAAATGCGAATGGATAAGTTTTAAGAAAAGTCACCCAAGATAGACATTGGGCACGAAAACCAAACTACTTAAGTGATCCGCTCCCAACCCCAGTCCCCTTTGTAGAGAGACTGTGACCATGTGATCACCGTCAGATGTGTATCACAAGCCTTTTAATAGGGGGAACAGACACTACACTTGATCTTAGCCAAAAGGCCGAGAAGCAAATGGATATGTACGGCAATTGGTCAACGTGTAACTTCTAAATGTCAGTCGACTTACAATATATATCATTCAATTATTTCTCAAGTATATATAGCGGCTTTGTGTATTTGAGACGATAGAGCATGCTGTCACATTAAGTTTAGAAGAAACAACAGTTTTTTTTAACGGCAACAGACACATGTAATGATACAATGTACAATATTCATAACAACCTATATATTATACACATTAAGTGCATAAGCAAGCCTTGATATCACAAAACCAGAATAAAAACGCAGCATTACGGTAAAGAATTGAAAAGTGTCCCTGTATATGTTAATTGATACAAAACGGTAATAACTTGAGTTTCAAGTTTGCATTCACACAAATGTGAGACGAGTTGGCAGTCCATGGCGTTACAGATCTCATCCCAAAAATGTTGGATATGTGACCGCTGCCATCGCTATAGCTCACCAACTTTGAAGTGGATGGGCCTTGACTTTGACAGACCCCCCTGATCTTTTGACATTATATTTAAACAAACATTCTAGGCGTCGCGTTTAATAACATATACAGTTCATTTTTACGTATATATTATATTCCAGATAATAATTATTTGTCATAATTGGATCTAAATGTAAAGAAAATGACTGCAGTTTAAAGAGTTTTTTTGCTAAGACTACGATTTGTAGAAAATGATGACGTCAAACCAAAAAGTTTGGCACGGAGCCATGGCCACAGAAAACGTTTCTGTGCGTATGTTGACTTTGTTGTGTACGTAATGTCGTATGTCATACGAACCATCAACAGACAGCAATACTACTGCATCAACGAGTACGACACTATACATACTATACCTTTCGTTTATTCGGTAAAACTACTTGATGTTAACTCTCACTAATATTTCTTATACATTCTTGAAGTATTTCGCTTGAATGTTAGGCGTAGGGTAAGAAAAGAAGTGGCTCTGAAATTTAGACACAAGTTGTTCGCAATACCGTGCGAGATTCACGAAAGTAGCCTAGCCGTAGCGTTACGTAGTAAGACATAACGTTAACCTTACATTGCAATGTGACCTAGGCTAAGCTACATGGCAACCAGTTCGTCACCGAAAATGTTTTGGGCGGCACTGAAACAATTGCTCTGACCAGAATCTCCTTAGAGAAATTTCTTGGTATTTCTTTGTTTGTCACCCAATTTGAGAACATTGGGTTATGAATGAATATATGTGGACCACTGTCACAAATTTTGCTAGGCACCCCGGTAACTAATTCTTAGTCATAGGCCTACTCAGCATGTTACTTGTACCTTTTACTGCCTAGGCTATGTACAGTAAGTTCCAACTCTAAAATTAAAAGTAATAAGCTCGGCCTCAGTTATGCCTAACCTAGCTAAGACTGGCTTGTGGTGCATCTTGTACACCTAGCGAAATAGCCTAACGTTAGGTAGCCTATAAATTGTATAAACTTTTTTTTTTAGTAGCATGATTTGAATCTTTATTACGTCAGTGGTAAACCTAATGTAGACTAGGCCTAAAAATATGTAAGGCCTAATAAAATTATGGTGGCACCGAAGAAGTCATTGGACATTTAAAGTCAGGAAGGGACTTTCTCTAATACTTTCCCAGATTATTTTCATCATCTTGGATTTGGTTTCCAAAAATTGAAGAAGAACATACGATGTACATGTTTACAAGTGAAAAATAAAAGTTATTCCGCACCAGATATTTGTGTGCGGAAAGTGATCAGCGGAAAGTATGGGATGCCGAGAGTAACAGAAACTGCCTAAGTCTACCGTGTAGATTCAATCGTAGTAAAAATACTACTAAAGACTTAAATTGAAGGGTAATAGCGTATAAAATCAGTCTCATAAGTAAATTTCTGGCAGCAGCTGTACTCCCCAAACATAATGACGCATAACAGGATAAGCCTAATGAGTAATGGATGTTGCATTTTGGAAAGTTACACCAATGAATTATTCATGAGCAGCAAAACAATTTCTCTCTCTGCGATAAGAAATTAGCCACCTACAACATTTTCCATATTCTGTCCAGTATTCATTGGTTAATTGAGATTTTGCCATCACCCCAGGTTAGAGGCTCACCAGAATATAGCCCAGACTAGGCCTTAAACAGCAGCTGGTCCAAGTTTGTATGTAGTATGTAATGTTGGTTCAAATTTACCTACTGTGTGTATTGTATCACACAGTACTCTGCACCTGTACAATGCAGAATATAACCCACGCTAGGCCTTAAACAGCCACTGGTCCAATTTTTATTTGGTATGTAATATTGGTTCGTTATTACCTACTGTGTATACTGTTTCAATCAGTACTCTGCACCTAAACACTGTGTAGACACAATGTAATTTGCATGTTGTATACATTTGGATGGGTTTTATTGGAGGACATCTTTCGTACGCAGTTGCCATAATTGACGTTAATCATTATAGTAGCACCATAGTGGAACTCATATGATCATACGAACGAGTGGGAGGACGTAGTCTTCTGGTTTTTGAAGTTTGGTGCCATATTGTTATACCTGTACAATTGGAATACATTTGCTTTAGGCTGCCTGTTACCAGTGAATATACCGTCTCCACCCTCAATTTAAATACAGTTTAGGGTCTCGACTGTTTATTCACCAATAAAAGGCAGCCTAAAGCAATTCATTCCAGATATTTCGCATCGATGATTTCATTGAAATTGTCATCATTCTGCTACTGTTCGTCACTTTTCACACAGGTATATTGTATCGTTCTTCATATGTGTTGATGCAATTTGGTGCATAACTTGCAAAATTCTTTGTTTGGCTATCGTTATATACCGTGGTATACCGGTATGGCTCCACCCAAGAGGAAAAAGTTATGTGCCATAAATTCAGTAAAATCAAGTGTCAGCGAGTATCTCACTATCTATTAATTGTTGTCATTTCTCAAAGATCATGCCAATAAGTTTGAGGGATCGGCCTGCCTGGCTATGTATCTATATATGTATTCTATTTCACATTCAAACCAATATCATATCGACGATGTCGAAATCATGCCAGGAAGGGTGCTTATTTTGTATATATTTACTTTGTTACAGTTTTGTCACAGTTTGTCACAGTTTATTATTCAACAATTGAGTATAGAACTATAACTATGTTATATATACCTCAATTAACAGTTGAATGTAGAACTAAAACTGTGTTTTATCTACATGATTCAACAGTTAAATATTGGAATCTGTGTTATATCTACATGAATTTACAACAGAAATTGTTTTATATCTACATCATTCAACAGTTGAGTGTAGAACTAAAAAAATTGTGTTATATCTACATCATTCAACAATTGAGTTAAGAACGAACTATGTTATATCTACATCATTCAACAGTTGAGTGTAGAACTAAAAAAATTGTGTTATATCTACATCATTCAACAATTGAGTTAAGAACGAACTATGTTATATCTACATCATTCAACAGTTGAATATAGAACTAAAGCTGTGTTATATCTACATCATTCAACAATTGAATAAAGAACTAAAACTGTGTTATATCTACATCATTCAACAATTGAATAAAGAACTAAAACTGTGTTATATATACATCATTCAACAATTGAATAAAGAACTAAAACTGTGTTATATATACATCATTCAACAATTGAATAAAGAACTAAAACTGTGTTATATCTACATCATTCAGCAGTTGAATATAGAACTAACACTGTGTTATATCTACATCATTCAACAAGTGAGTGTAGAACTAAAACTGTGTTATATCTACATAATTCAATAGTTGAATATATAGAACTAAAAAACTATGTTATGTCTACATCATTCAACAGTTGAGTGTAGAACTATAACTATGTTATATATACATCATTCAACAGCTGAATGTAGAACTAAAACTATGTTTTTCCACATCATTCAATAGTTGAATATGTAGAACTAAAAAAAACTGTGTTATATCTACATGATTCAATAATTGAAAATAGAACTAAAAATATGCTATAGCTATACATTCGACAACTGAATATAGAACTTAGACTTTGTCATATCTACATATTCAACAATATTTTGGAGATATTTCATCACGACGTCATGGTATTAATTTTTTCGCTCAGAACAATAAATCGGAATTGATCATGGCACACCCAGAACTAAGCGATGCCTTCATAGAGTTGTCAGCCTACTCAGCTCAGAAGGGTACCAAACGTGAGGCGGGTTTCTTTATCGAAGATGTCGAAAAAGGTGGACTTGCCTTTAGAAGCGGTATCAAGTAAGTTTCTTTATTTTCATTAAATCCATAACTTTAAGTGACAAACAAACTTTAAGTAGCATAGTGATCAAAGGAGTTGGTCCACCGTCATATAAGGGCATATATTCTGTAATGTAATGACAAACGTTTTCCAAAAAGGATTGAAACGTAAATGTCGAGTTGGGAGATAAGAGAATCGTTGCTTGTCGGGTCAAAACAAACTTTAACAGTTGGAATTGTTTCCCAGAAGTGTTAAAAAACTAGATCTTCGAAATAGAATGCAAGACACCATCGGTTAATATCATATTTCCCTGTTTATATCAGATCAATTAAGTACAGATTTATAAATTAGGTAAAGTACATATGCAACAAACTACACAAGGAAGATTATAAGTTCTTAGCCCAAGAGTAACGTTAAAGCTGCGATGCCTTGCTCACCCGTTACAAACGAGAACAGGGTTGCATTTGATGATGATACTACAAACGAACATGATGATAGTTTGTACTTGATGATAATATACAAGTACTGCGGGATCACTCAAACCGCTTCATTCCCCTAAGTTAATTAACTCAAAGGTTAGGAACGAACAATCATCTAGAAGATAAATGTCGACACAAACAAAAAGTAGTAGTATTATTTCTGGATACAAGAATGTTCAATTTGAGAGACGCTGAATATATGGGGTTTAAATTCTTAAGATATTGTTAGTCGTAGACATGTTTTATTAAATAACATTTGAAGTAAATGTGGCAATTCTTTCAGGAAAACTAAACAACATACATATTATTATAATTGTTATGACGCAACTTGACTGTATAATCATCCATGTTTACTTATTAAGACATGCTGATCATTTGGTTGCTACACAAGACCGATGTCAAAAACCTGTCGTTGGACGAAATCCTTGAGGCCATAAAATGTACCTCGGTCATAGTGTTGGTAAGAACATTTTGTTATACTATCTGACTATACTCGCAAGCATGTGAATGAATCTTCAAGGTTGTCATCGTGTGTGAAGGGCCTACCTATACGTGTGGGTGGTGTGTGTGTGTGTATGCGTGTATCTGTGTGTGGGTGCGTGTGTATGTGGCAATTGCTCGTAAACGCTCTAACTTCAGAAGGATAACTGGGGTACATTTCATATTTGGTAGGTAGGGTAGAACTTGTTTGGGAATGTTGTTGGTATTAGTCAAAGGTCATTTGAGGTCTGCACGGGTCAAAGTCTGAAAACATTATTCACACAATATCTCAAGAATTAGAAGTTGCAGGACGTTCAAACTTGGTGTGTAGCTTGCCGTTAGTGAGTAGACGATCTGTACTACTTTTTTTTCAATTAATTTCAAAGGTCATTTGAGGTCAACAGAGGGAAAAAGTGTGAAAGTCTTGTAAACATGATATCTCATAATACTATCTCAAATACCTCAGATATCTCAAATACTATGTTATTTGAAGTTATAAATGTCTTTGGCCTATATATTTTGTATATTGCATTTTGTGATGAATCTGAGCAAGGACTCCCTGATCCGAGGAACTGACCTACACTTGTGTATTAGACTATATAATCCAGTCACTTTAATTGATGAACCTCAGATGCTTAAAAGGTAATTTCTCCAAAATTAAAAGTTCTTTAGATAAACAACATGAACTGATCGAAGTGGTTTTCAATGGTCTACAACGCATCAAAATAGATTTTTGGCATAAAGTCACCATTTTTTGGTATTATTCACGACATGAATCAAAGTATAAGGGTATTCAGTGCTTGAGACAACTTCATGCCTTGCTTTGGAATAATCAGCAACTACCAGACTAAACAAGTGTAATAATGATGTCAAACATTTCATTTTCTCCCTTAGTTACATCTTGTTCAATGAAGAAATCTGTCAAAATGGTGAGTATGTTTTTTTGAGAAAACGTAAGAACCTCAGAGTGGATAAAACAATCATGACATTGTTCTATAATTCCCTCATTCGAAGTGATTGTATGTAAAAATAATATGTTACTTTGCCAATGCTACTTTGCCAATGTTACAAGAATCGATGTGAAGATGCTTGAGCAATCTATGAAAGTTGCTCAGCGAGTAATCGGTGTTCACCTACCTTCGTTAGAGTGCTTGTATCATGAGAGGGTCTGCAATAAAGTGAAACAAATCATGCTAGATCCAACACACCTTGTTTGAACATTTACAACCGCTCTAGACTGCGTTTATGCCCACCACGTACACCTAGGGCCCGCTACAGATACTCAATGGGTCCAATTCTATCCATATATTCAATCACAAGTGAGAAGATAAGTTTCTTATTTGTAGGACTTGTTGTATATATGTTTGTATTACTGTATGTGTATCGAAGTCTCTTGATACCTATAATATTGCATTTGTTTCGTTTACGACCTGTGTAAGCCGAATTTCCGAATGTGGACAATAAATTCATGTCAATTCAATAACCTCTATATTTCACACGCCCACACACACGCACCCAAATAGATTGTGCTATGTATAAGTTAGAATTCGTTCCCAATACAATCACTGGTACGTGCTAAAGAGCACTATGAATGAACTCTTTGCTTTTATCAGTGCCAACGCGAATTTATCAAAGGAAAAGAAGACGAAAGAAAAAAACTAACAAATACATTGCCATATGAACTATTGACTGCCGGCCTAATCCTTTTGGCAGAAGCGCCAAAAACACGTTAACCCCAAATATGACGTACTTGTTTGTGACCATAGAAATTTACACCCAGAAGCCACATCGCACTTGCTGACAACAATACGCTTTTCAGTGTTTTGAAGGTCACTCGCGCCATCTTGATACACCCAAAACAATGACTAGTGCAAATTGTGCCTACGTTACAACAGGGAGCCGGCAACCTTTGGCCGCGCGAACAACATTTTACTGGCACCGGAATTTTGCAAAACTCAATTGAAAAGCAAAAAAGTATTAACATGGAACCATATAGCCACCTTAGACAAATGCTCAGTGAATGATACTGGCTGAAAAACACTGCAAGGCTTAACGTTCTCTTCAACATTTTTATGGCAATTTAAGTCTACAATACTGATTCCTTTTGCAAAATCTTCACAATAATTGCTGCCTTTTTTAACTGAAACGTATCTCAAAGTAATGAAACAACAGAGATGCCGTTAATGGTGTGTATAATTTCATAATGCAGGTGTTAGGATGCAGGTGCTTTGGATAGAACTTCCCATAATATTTTTCCCTGTACTTTCTTTTTATTTTCATTAGATGTATCAGATTGTACAAGTGGAAACATGTATATATACATACTTGCTACATAATATTCAATATGGAAGAAGAAGTATTCTTAGCAGTCTGTCACAGTACATTGTTGTCTACTTTGTTGAGTTAAAAGCCGCATTTCAATTTCTTGGCATCTTGAAACGTCGTTGACCGTGCAGCATGCTTCCGTATAGATAACCACTGTTAAGTGTTACTATCCCACAGCAGAACAGATCGAGCAGCATGAAACTGTTTCTTTGATTTTTATTGTTTCTTTATTTTTTTTTTTATAAAAACAAGTTAAAGATTCAGTTTCGTTTTCCATTCCGCATACATTTACCCTTAGATCTCTCTCACAATTCTGTGTGTTTGTTAAGAATTTATTACAATCTGGAAAAGTAATTGGGCATTTCATTGCCTAACGTTGAGATTCTACATAAAATAACAGTATCGGTTGACGATTTTTAGTCAGCTGTTAGCCTTCAAATTGCTGCAAGCGACTTGCCGGAAGAAGTAGCTTCTATGTGATGAAGTTCTGTTCTTGTGACTAGCTTATATAGTACGGGTGTGCGTGTGTGTGTGCGTGTGAGGGCGGGTCAGGGGAATACAGTCAAGGGACTGATAAAAGTCATAAAGGAGGACACTTGACATAATCGCCCAGGGGGTCCGAATTGGTTCTCCACGGGCCTAACTGGTGTTTTGCTAAGTTATTGGTCGAGCGAGTATAGTTGAGGATCGAACCAATTTTCCTGCATTATTCTCCTTGTTGACCTTCACATGATGACATTTTTTTAAAAGGTGTGTCTTACTTTGAACGATAACTATCTCATCTTCAGTAATCTTCGATGGGTCTTTTAAAATTGTTGAAAACCGCAATACCGTTAAGCATAATGTTGCCAGCCATCCATTGAGCTGGAAGTGTCTAACAACTATAACATCATCACTAGGACATTCCAAAGTCCTCTCCGTCTTTACAGCACGCCGCACTGCATTTTATAACCCCAAGAGATTTGCTTTTCCCTGTTTCTATCCCCCCCTCCCGATCTACCTACACCTCCAACACCATTCATTTAATGTCGCTTCAGTCGGCGGGGCAGAGAAATCCCCCCCCCCCCAACACACATCGCCACCACCACCAGTGGGGAGAGTATGATGTGTGCTTCCATGCATGGTAGGTCACTGTGTTCCTTTGTATCAGAGATGAAGATTTTGCTCCATATATCGGTGGAGAGTACACGCCGATGAAATTACAACACAGTGACCGATAGCTGGCATGTGTTACCCCGTTGAGAATGATTTATACGTCGATGTCTCAGTAACGCTTTCACCTTCTCTATACACTGAGCAGCCAATAATAAGGAAATCTGGAACACGACATGAAACCGTGCCAGGCGCGCATCGCCTTAAATATCAGTAGTGAAAGATGTCTATTTGGGGCTTCTAAATACACATTCAATACAGTGCGTACTGTACAGTGTATAAAGTAATAAATAAAATAACCTAGATAGTCTACGATAGAGTCAGAGAAGCAGGGGGACAAATGGTGTCGGATATCATGCATGGAGGAGGAGGGGGGGGGCGATCCATTTTGTATGAGAATGTTCTTTGGTTGAGTAATTAGAATTCCGAAAACAATTATGGGCTTGCATTAACAGAAGACTGAACTGATGTTACGAAGCCACATCAATTTAACTGTATGAACATGTCAGATGTGCAGAAACATGGCCGTTTAAAACAGAGATATTTATAGAAACATTAGTAGCATTAACAACCAAACAACCAAAAAGGTGCAACGTACATTATATCGTCACAGAAATGTGAAAGATTGCGATCGAGCTTTCTGCAAGAAGACAAATGTTTGTTTAACTCGATAACGTCAGAGGTAGAGAATAATTTCAAAAAAGAAATAGCTGACGGGAGAAAGACAGAAACAAAGCAAAGGACAAACTCTAAGTAAATTTGCAGACGAAGCAATTTAGAAATGTGAGTTGAATTTGTCGAGTCAGAGTTACTCTGTAACATAAGGCTGATTGCGTGCACACACACATGCGCCGAAACGCGTAATTTGACTAAACCGAACCCAAAAGTGAACTGTGTTGTTAGCATGCAGGTTTATCTACAGATCCTAAAATGTGAAAGCGATGTATCTTGATTTCTTTTTTTGGTTGCACGTGACTGTCATCCCCCCCCCCCTCCCACCCCTCTGTCAAATATGGGAAATGTGCTGTAAACACGCTTTTAGCATTCGACTTATCTTAACATTATACTTAAAAGAGGACCAACACCCTTTTGGGCAATGTTTGACAATGTGGCGCTGCAAAGCACTTTTATGGACTGTATGAACTTCCACTTTCTATTCGGTAAATGTTTGGAAGTAAACTTTTCACTGTCAGTATGATTGCTTCGGAGCGTGTCATGAACGTACACTTTAAGGCCAGGCCGTCCTAACATATATATCTTAGACCATTGTCTCTATATATGGTTCACAGACCTATGGTTAACCTATATTGAATTGCTAAACATTCCCTAGTTTTTTTGGTGGGGGGTTGGGGGTGGGGGAGGGTGAAGGGTGAGGGGAAATGAATAGCAGTCAGTAGGGTTGAAATATTATCACGGTAGATGTGCTACCATATAGTATTAATCTCCTATTTACATCTTCTGTCTATTTTCCCCTTGAAATGTGATACATTAGCAAAGTTTTTTTGGTCTGTACTCTGTATATAAAAATCGGAAATGAATGTCATGTAATGAATTAGTTACCGTACTTTATTCGCCTTCCGCTTCGAGGAGTTGGGTGTGGGACTACCGTCTCCCCCCCCCCCCTTCCTCCCCTTCCAGACCCTTCCAGACCCTTCCAGACCCATGCTATATGTCCGTGAATAATTGGTACTTATATGAGGGCCCTTATAACAACTCCCTGTTTGAAGGTTATACATTTTGATATGCCGAAAACCGTTAAACAAGTGTCCTATTAGTCAGTTAAAGTGCGCTTAACTAAGTACTTAGGTCTATAGTGTAACAACTCAATAGAATAACCTTAAAATAATCCTGTACTTAGAATCTTTCAGAACCATCGTACTTAATTGTTAAGGATATAGAAGTATATGTCAACTATTGAAAGATTTGGACGACTAAAATACTGTAAGCAGCCTAATTTCTAATTTGGAGTGCAAGCATAGCAAGCACTAACGACTTGAAAGCAATGCGACATTCAAGAAGAAAATTAGAAATTTTCGACATGCAACTTTTCAACTTTAACAACTTAAAATAGGTAAAACGTCAAAATAAGTTGAGAAATGTTGCAGTTACGGAAAAAATAGAAAAATGGACCCCCCCTCCCTTTAGGGACTTTCACCCACCATGTTTTTCGGTTAGCTAGGACCCTCAGCTACTTGTTTGCCATTACATTAGTGGTGGGTGTGGCCACCAGGGCTGTTGCCATGGCAGCACTATAAAAATTGGGAAAAAAATTATATCTTTGGGAGTATACAACATAAAAACACAATCTAAGTGTTTAGTTACATCAATTGTATGGTGTCTGGTTGATTGCAATCAAGATCTGAGTCATTTAAGGTTTTTATTATGCCCAATCAGGACCGTTGCGATGATCGCGCTTCAAAACAATTTTTTTTATTGGGGGGGG